>PIJE02000097.1:480143-537643 GCA_002895965.2 Coryphaenoides rupestris
ACTTGAGTCGTGGACAGAAACATGAGCTAGATGATCGGTCATTCAAGATTCATGAATTATACATATAGAATCCTATATATAGTTCTATTTCTATTTTGTAATTTCTTATAATTACTATTCTTATAATTACTGTCGGCTGTCGGGCGTTTTGCACATAAAGTTTTTAACTCATTGCTTATACTAACGTGTAAACTGTGAAGTTACAATAAAAATACTTGACTTGACTTGACTTGATTTCTCGCCGTAGGTTTGTTCGTGCTTTTACGTACAAAATGCAAAAAAACTCCCTTTTCTCAAACGAGTGTACTCCAAGCTATTTTTTCCAATACGATATCGCTAATGCAATGTTTCAAACGTCGTATTTCTTTCATAAAAAAATAGGGGAAACGATAAAATGATTGCACTATCTCGGGTGTTCGAATGGCGACGTACAAGCCTTGGCTCGAGGAAGCGTGTGCGCGCGTGCGTCCTTTGCTGGCTAAGCTAAACGGTTGCGACGGCGCTCGTTGTGTTTTATCTCCCCGGTGCGAGATAGAGGCGCCCGGAGGGATCTCTGGCCGGCGGCCGCGCGCCTGCGAGCCGACGGCGGAATTAATTTCATATTCCCAGCGAGGCTCCTGCCCATCACGCCAAGCGATAACCGCGACCTTGACAACCGCGCGCAACACAACAGCACCAGCAAATATATACGCTGAGCAGCGCGCCGCGATAAAAGGGGAACCGTAGAGGTGAGAATACACAACAACAACAACAACAACAACAACACAAAGATTCACACAACATATTTTTCTCTCGCAGCTGAAGGCCTTTTAAACGCTCCGTAGTTCTACAGACGACCGAGGTTTGCACAAGATATTACTCAGAGATGGCCGTAGGCCCACGCTATTGATCCATTCAGTGATTCCAGTGTTAATGAATAATTATACACAGCGCACACAAATAATGGAGTCAGGATAATGTGTCAGAATGACAGGATCTCTCTCTCCCTCTCTCTCCCTCTCTCTCATATCAGAAAATGCTCTCTCTCACTATTTCTCAGGGCCATCGGAGAGTGAAAAACAGTTGGCTGTTGTCTGGTCTCTTCATCCTCCTCCTCCTCCTCCTCTTCCACCCGTCTGGCCCCAGATCAGCTGATAACACCACAGAACAGAGGGCCCCGTGAACCCTCTGACTCCCTCTCTCCATCACCTCCTCCTTATCGCTCTCCTCCACTCCCATCTCCTCCCCCTCCTCCTCCCTCCCTCCCTCCCTCCCCTCCCTCCCCTCGCTCTCCTACTGTTCTCCCCTCGCTTCCTTTTTCTTCTTTTTATGTCAATGTTCCTTCTCTGTCTGTCTGTCTGTCTGTCTCTCTCCTCTCTGTCTCTCTGTCTCTCTGTCTCTCTCTCTCGCTCTCTCTCTCTCTCTCTCTCTCTCTCTCTCTCTCTCTCTCTCTCTCTCCTCACTTTTCTCTCTGGTTTGTCTGTGTCTCTTTCTCTCTCACCAAACCCAACCCAACTATAATATGGCCGCTGCACCACCAGCTCTTAGTTTGGGTTTGGTTTTCCATCCGATTCACCACCACTCTGAATTCAGAACAGACAACGATAGTCTAGACGCTTCTGCAGAACTTTGTGGTTCAGTATTCTGCTCGTATTCGTCCAACCAGACACCTGTCCATCAGAGGACATCAAGAGACAGAGAGAGAGAGAGAGAGAGAGACGAGAGAGAGAGAGAGTTAGAGAGAGAGGGGTAAAACGTAATGTATTAGAACAGCGGCACTATAATCTATGTGTGCAGGTCGGTGTCTCTCTGTGCTGTAAATATTAAATAAACGAACGCGGCGGCTCTCCAGCTGAGCGGGGCCTGGCGTAGCGTTAGCATTAGCATTAGCATTGGCTTTAGGCACGGGGGGATGGAAATGTAATTGTCACGACTCATTTAAGAGCGGAAATCAGACGTTAATGCGCCGCGACGGAGCCCAGAGAGGCAGACATGTTGAGTTAGGATTATTGTAAAAGCAGCCGTCAGCCACGGCCGTGTTCTGATGGACGTCGAGTGCGCGGAAGGAGGAAATTAGACTTAAGACGGGAACATTGTGCAGCGGCTTCTCTAATAGAATTAATTTCCTGTTGTTGGTAAGCAGTGATAGACCCGTGAGCGCGCGGCGTCTCCTCTCCGCTGGCCTGGTTTGTCGGAGTGCGTCTCTACACAAGGTGTCGGGAAGGTCGCGCAGAAAAGTGGATCTGCTCCCCGAGCGGAGCGTGTGCGCGCAGCGGTTTACATTCCCGTTAAAGCTCCGCGTGCGTTCATTCATTAGCTTCCTTTCGGTTCGGCTTCGTTTTAATTGACAAACTCTTAAGGGAGAGAAAATTGAAAAGCGAGATTTAATTTCATGAGACTATTTCCAAAGGGATCCCTCTGTCTCACATGCCCTCAGCACTATTACTTGTCTTGGATAAAGCAATTACAACGACGCGGCTCTGGTTCGGACGGGCTTGGCGGCGGTGTGTGTGTGTGTGTGTGTGTGTGTGTGTGTGTGTGTGTGTGTGTGTGTGTGTGTGTGTGTCTGTGTGTGTGTGTGTGTGTGTGTGAGGATCGGTGATCCCGGACAGCGGGGTACACCTCTCCCGTTCCCGTTTCCGTTCCCAGAGTTGTATTGCTTGGTGAAGGTCGCTGGAAATGATCAGGCATTCACAGCAGATGTACTTTTAATTTCTAGTCAGTGTTGCTGTTAACACCGGAATACATTAAGGAGACAGAGAGGGGGCACACACACACACACACACACACACACACAGACACACACGCACACAACACACACACACACACACACCCACAGATAGACAAACACACACACACACACACATAAACAAACACACACACACACACACCCACACACCCCAGGTGCTAACAGGATGCCATATAAACCCATGTCAGCTGAGAGCATTCTGTTGCACTGCAGAGCAATGTTGAAAGAATAAACACACACACACACACACACACTCACACTCACACACACACACACACACACACACACACACACACACACACACTCACTCACACTCACTCACACACTGACAGCCAAGAGAGAGTTGTTACCGGGGCAATAACATGCGCAGCGACAAGACAACACAATACAGACGGTGGTGTCGGTGTAAGCAGCTCTGGGTAAAGGACAGGTGCTGCTGGCGTCGCTGGTGACCCACAGAACACTGAATCCCTGCGCAGCCTCCCCAAAATATGAATCAACATCGGAGGGAGAGCACGGCGGAGGTTCCTCTCCTGGACCGCCGATGAATTTTCCTCAGACTGCTGACTGACATTTACGACGTGAGTCAGCAGATCTTCGGGAATCAATCAAGGGGATAAAAAGGAGAGAATATGAAATTGCCTAATTAAGTCGTATGCAAACGAGGCCGTACGTGCAGCAGCAGGAACCGCGCACGTCAACGATATTATTGTAACTTTTATTTATAGATCAGCTGCCGCTGGACGTGCAAGTCTGATGTTATCACATTAATCACATTAATCACAACCATGAGACAGCCTAACAGTCACTGCACATAGTCTAGTGGGCCGGAGGCTGAACTCCCAGCCCAAAGATTCTGGGTTTGATCCCCAATGTCTGCATCTACCCGAAAGCAAGATACCCCCTCACCTGCTCTTTAATTAAATGTGTCTAAAATGGAAGATGAGGATTATAATTATTATCAAATAGTCCAATCCGGCTTCCTCAAATAAAGCTATACTGTTATTTTAAACATCCTCTTTTCTCTGTCTCTCATCCAGACACTTGACTCACAGACATCCATTATTGAAGCACATGAATTATTTTACAAACAGAAATTGGATTTTGTAATAAATAATTCTGGTTCAGTGAAGCGCTTCTGTCTCGCTTGGGTTTGCCAGTGAAAATGAATGACAGAGTGACTGAGGAGGAGGAGGAGGAGGAGGAGGAGGAGGAGGGAAGATGACTTGGCCCCAGCTTAGGTCCAACTGGACTGAGTGTTCTGATGTCTACAGGCACCCTGCAAGCCAAAGACGTCTAGCTGTGAAGCCTATAACCTAGGAGTCCTAATCTCTGTCGTGACGGTGTCCCAACTAGTTGTCTATCCAGACCAGTGGTTCCCAAACCAGTAGCTTGCATGGAAGGAAGCATTCACCCAAAGAGACGCAGACACCTACACAGAAGGTATAAATGCAGGACAACAGCGTAGGCTACTTGCCTATAGGTACGGCATATAATTGGCCTTTACAGTGAATTGACTACGCCTTCCTCTTGAGCCAATCCAGACTTTGGACCACTCCCCACTCTCCTTTCTGACCAATCAGGGACATCTTCTTCCCTGATTGGATCTGGGAATCCTGTCAATCACTGGTGCGTCAAATGCATTGACACTTGTCAATGGTGGAGAAACCTAGCTAGGGAGGGAGGAGAGAGGAGCCTACAGGTTAGACTGAGGAAGCTAGGGATCGAACCCCAGGCACCTTTCGGCTTCCTGCGACTACATTATCCTGCCGATGCAATGCAAAGTCTCCAAAAGCGATGCATTGTGGGTAGTTTATGACCCAGCTCAGCGCCTCAGGGGAGATTCAGGGGGATGACTTGATTGAGTTCCCACAAGCCAGAACATGATTTGCTCGTGTGTTTCCTCATTCCAAAATGATGCAACTGTTTCCCAGAGCAAATATCCGTCTTTCATCCACTTTACATTTATATCAGTTATCACAAAAGTGCTTTTGTGATTGCATCACCGATCATCATAACAGAACCGCCCTCCCAACCCCACAGAAAAAATGTGTATTACAATGCATTGGTATTGCTAATTTAAAATATATCATAAAACTAAATAGAACACAACTAATACCACATTGTAGCCCATAACACTGCATTGCATCATACTGGTGCGTGATTATATCTGATCTGTCTATCTATCTATTTAACTATCTATCTGTCTATCTATCTCTCTTCTCTCTCTCTGTCTGTCTGTCTGTCTGTCTGTGTATCTACTATATCTATCTATCCATCTATCTATCTTATCTATATCTATTCTATCTATCTCCTATTTCATCCCTTCCTAATTAACGTCTCCAGACTGGATAGGAAGCACTTATTTTCCACTTCCTCATTCAGTTCAGGGTTCTGGGGGTTAGGGTCGCCCCCCATGTATTATGTATGTCAGAAAAATATGAAATATAGGCATAAATAAACAGGACTTGATGTCGCTCCTTCAATTAGCCGGCTGGCCTTCACGGCAGCCGCGGGGAACCTCTGGTCGGGTTTAAACCGGATCAAACTCTCACATCTGAGGGTTTAAATGTGGATCCTAAACCAGAACGCAAAAAAAAAAGGAAATGTATTACAATACGCTCTGAAATGTAAATGTCTTGGAAGAAAAACATTAATTTTTGTCATCATCAGAAGCGACACGACGGAACAAACTGGGAGACTGAGAGAGGATATTCTGACGGTCGTTTGAATACAAATGAGCTTAATGTAGGCTGAAATGATTTATTAATATTCTACGGGGCCTGGGCGGTTTTTAGCTTTATTAATTTTCTAGAACTGTTCCATTTCCTGGCGAGGCCAGCGGGGCCCCCCTGGGTGGCCCTAGCTTGGGTGGGGGGTCGGGGGGGTCGGGGGGGGGGGGGGGGGGGCCCGGTCCGATGCTAAAGCTGTGAAGTTGGCTACACAGCTGGTTACGTAGACAGACGCCACTCCAGTTTGACACTCGACATTCGCCTGTTTTCTGCTTTTTCTGCAACAAACTAAACCTAAACGCTCAGCAGCTGATGCGTATGGCGAACGTCTGCAATTATATCGGCTCTCTTTTGAACACGCCGCTGAGATTAGGGAGCAGGGAGCTGAGAAAAGGCGAAGAATATCGAAGCGAAACGACAGGTCGGAGCGGCGATGGATGCGGAGCGCGTGCTTCTCCTTTGTAGCGGATTGTGAGCGTTTGGACGTCTTCCAGTCGAGGATTAAATAATGATTTAGAGGTTTGCTGATCGTGGCGAGGACGGTCTTGGATGCCTTTCAATTGCCTACTGAAAGTCTACTTAAAGTATTAGAGCAAAGTGAAGTACGGGACACGTAGTTAATGGATGTCAGCCGCGGCCTGCCTGTGAGTGTAAGGGATTTGTACGGTTTTACGGTTGGAATGGATTTAGACGGCGCTGGGACACATGAATTCCGTTAGATATGAACACATTACCTTGAATTAGTTCCTTATAAAACATGTCAGAGACATTTGAGATGTGTTTGTATGTTGTTTGTGTATAAGTAGGCATTCATTTGAATGATACAAATACTGGCTTACTGACCGTGGATGTACAGTAGTCTGTTTTGACCGCCCTCACGATGAATGTTATTTAATTAGCAGGTAACAGCGGTGTCATATAAACTGTCAGATGCAGAACGTGAATAATTGGTTTGTGAATGAATGGAATTTCTCTACAGACACCCACTTCCTCTGGGCTGTGAGTCTCTCTCTGGCCACCCACCCCCCCCCCCCCCCCCCCCCCCCCCCCCACAGCATCTGCCCCGCCCATTCATCCTTGTGTTTGACCCGCCCCCTTATTGGAGCACATTTCCCGTCTCCATGACAGGATTGCATCTGGAATTCCGCGTTCAGTTCCTGCAGCACATAGCGGGTTACCACGGTAACATGACTGACTGTCGCTCGCTCTCAGATCCGTCTTTCATCCGCAGACTAATCACCGGCATTATGCCGAGAAGAGTAGAATGTGATGAAAGCGGTATTTTTAAAAACCCCACCCGGGGTTATGAAAACAGCCTCAGATAATACCAATAAGGAGTGTAAAGTATCTCTACCGCTAAGAGAGCTAAAGGCATTTCTTTTGAATGTATGGACGTGTTTGGTTTATTAACTCTATGCCTGCTCCCGTGATACACACATCTGTTCCTGTGAAGCGAAAAGATGAATATTAGTATTTTTCATTCATGTACATTATATACAGTATATTCCAGCAATTACAAATGTCACCTTCGGACCAAATGGATTCATTAAATGGTTGTTACTTCAAAATATGGGTATTTCTTTATGAGGTATTTCTTTGGATATATCCTAACATGAAAATGTTAGGATAGACATTTAATTGAGATGACGTGAGCGGTTCTCAGGTCGCTAGCAGAAGCAGAAGCACTTCTGTTTGTTTGACTTGTTCATCAGACAGCAGCAGACGGAAACCCAACAAACCCGAAAACAAAGGTCCTCTCGCTCTTTTTTGTTGTTAAAATAAAATCTTTTATTTTCTTGTCTCTCTTGACTCTCGGGTACAAGAATGAGTAACAAAACCAAATGAGCAATCCGTTGAAGTCTTTTAGAAAACGGTAAGGCATGTCGCCTCGCCCGGCGTCAAGCTAAGCAGGAGAGAGCGTTCCCACGGCAACACTCCCAAACACACCGCGTGCGCCGCGGCAACACAGCTACACTCAGAGCGAGGGGGGAGGGGGTTAGCGGTGGAAGGAGGCTGGGGGGGGTTAGCAAACAATCACAATCCATCGGAAAAAATCATTTGCATAACACTTCTTCCTTCAATAAGCCCGCCAAGCCACTCGACACGACACACCGGAGGTCTTGGATTCAATTCTCTTTTGAGTGCCGGTGGTGTGGGTGGTGGTGGTGGTGGTGGTGGTGGTGGTGGTGGCGGTGGGAGGGCGGCGGCGGCGGCGGGGGCTATTTTAGATATCCACGGTGAACAGCAAACGTCCTGAAGCAGCGGATAGGCTGACGCAACGCAGGCCTCCAGCACGCAGCCCACCGTCGGAGGACCCGGAGGAAAGACTTTTATTGGAAACACGGGATGTGTTACTGCGTGAGGTCTGCCTCTTTACCGTCTCCATAAAAACTGGGTTTATGGTCCGACAGGGGCTGCCTGCGCGCTCTCTCTCTCTCTCTCTCTCTCTCTCTCTCTCTCTCTCTCTCTCTCTCTCTCTCTCTCTCTCTCTCTCTCGTCTCTCTCTCTCTTCTCTCTCTCTCTCTCTCTCTCTCTCTCTCTCTCTCTCTTCTCTCTCTCTCCGCCTCACTGGGGGCTGTTAGCTGCCGTAGAGCTGTGGGCTCCTCAGGGTGCACTCAACCTCCTCCTGCCCTCCTCTCCTCTTCCTCTCCTCCTCTTCCTCTCCTCCTCTCGCTGCTTGTCCTGTAGGATCCACAGCAGAGAGAGTGAGAGACTCTAGGGTTGATCCTACGCTCACCTTCATACTGTACCTCTCGTCTGTTGGACTGTTTGACAGTTTGATTGATTTAATGAACAATTTTGCCCATTAAAAATTTCCAAAAACTTTACGAACTAAGTATTTGAGGATTGCGATTTAATTCTACCAATATGCGACAACGTGTTTTGCCAACTTTTTTTGATTGCAAAGTGTTCTTGCCAATCCAGTTGTCGCTGCCTCCCAATCGTGGCTCTGCGGGTTCTCTCCTAAAATATAAATTCACTTCATAGCAAATCATAGCAAGGCATCTGCAAGTTGGTCGACGGAAAACCAATTTATGTCTAAGAAACCAATTGAAGTGTAGAAAACCAATTTAAGTGTACACCCATGGTCCATTTCCCCCTATTAATTAAAATAGTTGACATACATTCTAGTCCATCATCACACGATGAAACATAAAATATAAAACATACGGCATCAAGAGAATAACTGAACAACTTCCAACATCTATAAACTCATCGGGTTGTTGAAAATGACAAAATATGACACAAGCTTACACAGGATTAACACAAATAGGATTGTGGTTATGGAACAACAATGGACAAAAGATACAAATATTTAAAAGAAATAAATATATACATATAGTGACAGAAAGATGTGAACGCTGGGTTGAATGAATTCAAAGGGTCCGTAACTGAATTTAAATCTCAGACAGATAGGAATGACTCTTCAGCCTATGGGCTAAAGGTTCGATATATGTTGTAGACGATTCAGTGCAAAATGACTTCTCTCTGTACAGTATGTTGGTGCTCGCTCCTCAAATCAAATCAAATCCAGTCTGCAACTACAGAAGAGCTGGAGGAGTTCCTGCTTTCTGGGTCAGGCGGACACAGAAGCTCGGCGTAATCCAGCCAGGATGATGGAGGCCGATTCTCCAACGTTTCTCGAATATAACCAATATTACCATGCTACCACGCACACACACAGACACACACAATCGCACGCACACACACACACACACACACACACACACAGTAGAAAATATGCTCGGTTCTGTGGGGGGAGGGGGGGCGGGGGCAAGCAGCTCTCGTATTCACAACAAGTCATCAAAAGGAAAAACAACCAAAAAACGAAAAACAAACCAAAAATATAATCTCATTCACGTGAAATATCATTGACATACTCGCACTTTGAGATTGCGCGTTCTACAAGCAGGTGGAGCCGATGCGGAGCTCCGCCTTCTCGGCGCCAAGTGTTCTTTGGGAGACGAAGGAGGAGGAGGAGGGGGGCCACCCGGCGACGCATAGACCAACCCTGTGGTTCCTGGAGGTTCCTGGAGGTTCCTAGAGGTTCTTATAGGCTCATAGAGGTTCCTAGTGGCCCCAAGAGGTTCCTAGAGGCTCCAAGAGGTTCCGAGAGATTCCTAGAGGTTCCTAGAAGTCCCTGGAGGTTCTTGGTGGTTCCTATAGGTCCCAAGAGGTTCCCTATAGGTTCCTAGAGGTTCCTGGATGTTCTTAGAGGTTCCTAGAGGTTCCTAGAAATCCCTGGAGGTTCTTGGTGGTTCCTAGAGGTCCCAAGAGGTCGTTATAGCTTCCTGGAGGTCCTTGGTTCTTGGGGGTTTCTAGAGGTTCCTAGAAGTTCCTAGAAGTTCTAAAGGTCCATTGATGAAACCCCTCAAAGCGCCAGAACCTCTGCGTTCGGGAACAACAGCTTAAGAGTCTTAAGAGTACGCACTCGGTCGGTCTGCCGGCAGTCACTGGTACCCTGCTGGTACTATCTCCATGGCGACCGTGCGATGAGGAGGAGGGCGGTGGTGAGGAGCAGCAGGAGGAGGGAGGAGCGGTGCGTCGCCGGTGCCGACCCCACCGGTGCCGCCGCTGGCTCATCACTGCGGTCGGCCCTGACAACGGGCGCCTCGGAGCCCGCCGCAGGGAGGAGATCCGTTGGGGTTGGAGGGCAGCTGTCTGCCACGCAGCCGTTACCACTGCTGGAGCCGCTGCCCTCGTCACCTGGCAACCACACAAACACCACAACGTCAACAATAACCAACATTGTCAAGAACAATGGAAACAACGTGAAGGTTGTTTCATCAATGACAGCGATGGCGATGGTTTGGTTGGTGAGGACATGCAGGTGTTAGAGTTAGAGTCATCATTCCATGCACCCCACAAGTGGAAAGTTACAAATTCCAGCCCGGGAATTGGAGCCAATCCATTTAATTGGCTAATTAGCATAACGCAGAAGCCTATCAGTGGCAGGTGGGAGCCAAACCGTGGAGCAGGATCAGTGGATTGGTCATCCCCTGCATAAATGTTCCCCTCTCAGGTTATTTTCTGGCAATTTCCACTGGTTCTTCATCCATTTGGTCTTGCTTAATTATAGATAATAAAAACGAAAAGGAAATCTGCAAGCCCCAGTGAGAGAAGAAAGGTTGGCTGTATTAGATGGATATGATGTACCGTATATACGTACAGTATATACTGTATATACATACAGTATATACTGTAGTGTCGAGGTGTCTCTGGGCAATGACGCCGAACCCTAACTGCTCCTGACGTGTTCGTTGTTACCTTGCACCGTCGGTGACAGCACTTTGGATAAAAGCGTATAAATGCTCTCCATTCACCATTTATACATCAGAATCCGGAATCAGAATCAGAAACAGCTTAATTGCCTTCGTTAGATATATGATGATATATCTATGATGTATATGTTCCTGACCGTGTATGAGTGTCATACGCATATACTGTCTATATATACGATATATATATATATATATATATATATATATATGTCGAGTTATTATCAGCAGGAGACTGCTTTAGTTGTGCATGATGGCATTCTGCTCAGCCCAGATGGAGCTCTCCTCTTCTACACCTGAGCCCTCATCTCACAATTTAGGAAAGTGTGTATATGTTGGTCAGTGTGTGTGTAGTGTGTGTGTGTATGTGTGTGTGTGTGTGTGTGTTTGTGTGTATTTCTGAGTATGAATGTGTGTGTGGGGGAATATGTGTGTAAGTGAGTGTGCAAGTGTCGTGTATACAGTATGTGTGTGTGGATGTGTGTGTGTGTGTGTGTCTGTGTGAATATGTTTCTGCATGTATTTGTGTGTGTGTGTGTGTGTGTGTGTGTGTGTGTGTGTGTGTGTGTCAGTGCATACCTGTGTGTATATCTGAGCAGTGAGGTCCAATTCTAAAGCAATCTCTGATGGTGCAGATAGAGAGTTGATGGAAAAGCTTTTCTCATTCAGAGTCTAGTTTTCCTGTAAAGGGAACGAGAGACAGCTCCCGACTGCATCATATATCTCCTCTTTATGGACGCGGATAACAAGAGGAGGAAGAGGAGGAGGAGGAGGAGGGGCGGGGATAGGCTGCCCGGAGAAGGCCTAGAAGTCACAGCCACCCGTGGCATCATCCATATAACTGGAGGCCAACGATGGTGACCCAACAAGCATTTAAGTTTGGATAAAAACCGGTCATCTGGAAGAGGCTCAGGTCTTCCGTAGCGACTGGACTCCCAGATCTAAAGCCATGGTGGCTCTGGGGTGAGGACACGCCACACAGCAGAACAATATCAGGATCCGGATGGGTTTACAGACAACAGTTTGTCGACCAAACACCTTCGTGTCGTTTACAGATGGAAACGTCTGGGGCCTTGCGTGAAGTGAACAGGTTGTAATCTTAGCTTCATCACCGGCTGATAAAAACCTTGCACCCTAAATGTGAACAAATGTGTTCATGTCAATACTGTTATGTTTATATTTTAGAAATCATAAGATCATTAAGTCATGTGTAACATGGGTTGGATTTATGTCACCTTTATTGAATCAATGTTAGTAAACTAGTCCCAGTAGATTGTAAAATTGATTATAATTTACATTGCCACACCAAAGCACCTTTCATTTTCTCAAATACAGTTCGTAATACAGATAATCCCAAATGCTTTGTCAATGCATTCACCACAAAACTAAGCTAAGTTTTAAGATTCTAAATTTGCCAATTTCCCTCGAAGAAACTCTCTCTTCCGCCATCATGACTCTGACAAGGTCGAGGAGACCCTACAGAAGCGTGGGTGGTGCTGATGGTGTCGTGGTGGCGGAGGGATATGATGATGATGACATGATGACACGATGTATGAGACATGGAACATCGATCTATGAGTGCATGTCTATCCAGGAGGACCTACTGGAGTCCTGGAAGTAGATGTCGTTGCCGTTGTAGGCGCTCTTCAGCTTGTTGGTCATGACGCGCAGAGCCATGATCTGCTGGCGGATGAAGGAGTTGGGTCTGGTGATGTCGAGCTCCACCTCGGGGTTGTTCAGCTGGTTGGTCAGACCCTCCTTCACCACCTCCGGGAAGTACCTGCACACAACCACACCGCCTCTCTTTGTCATGCGGAGGTGATGATGAACTTAAACACAGATAGACCTCAACAGGCCAGACAGGTGATGGGGAAGAAGTAACGAGGGACAGGTCAAGACAATCACAGAACAGACGACAACATAAAAC
Source organism: Coryphaenoides rupestris (assembly GCA_002895965.2). Lineage (NCBI taxonomy): Eukaryota > Metazoa > Chordata > Actinopteri > Gadiformes > Macrouridae > Coryphaenoides > Coryphaenoides rupestris. Next base: position 492,810 of record PIJE02000097.1, read on the forward strand.
AGGAAAACAATGAATGAACAGACACACACATTACACACAGTGACAAGTGAAGCGACAACCAACGAGAGACAGGTGAACACAAAATGGCCGACAACAGACAAGGGCAGGAAGCAAACTACAGCTGAGGGACCGGGTCAAAAAGGCACGTGAACAAAAAACGAAACACAAACAAGCAGCAGGGGAAGAGAGGCGGATCAAGACACTCCTACGATGAGATGAAGAGATCCGTCTCGAGGGGGGATTGGTGAGTCTAGAGGGACGGCATCCGGTTCATCTCTGGTTCCTCCTACTCTAGTACAGCCACGCTCCCCCACGACGGGAACTACATCTACCACCTCTGACCCTCCCTGTGAACGCTGGACGTGACCGGTGTCCACAGGGGAACAGCAATAACCACAAGCAGAAGAAATATGGAGACGTAAGCTCTGCCTCCCCCATCCTCTCTCTCTCTCCCCACTGCCCTTCTCCCCCATGAGAGTTGCTGTTTCTTTACTCCCCTCCTTGTCACCTGCAAGCAAACTGCTTACAATGAATTGAATGTTATATGATTCTTGCTGCACGCAATACAGTCTGGCTGTGGAAACCCAACACAAAGCGCCTCATGGACCAGAACATGAATGCGTCTTTTAAACTGCATTCTTCACAGGATTCAATTTGTTTAATTCCAACCTGACCGTGTGCATTATGTAAAGAGTGAGGAGCTCTTCAAATGTATTCTCCTCTTGCATTTTTTTGTGTTTATTATGTAACGCGAGCGTGACTCACCGGCGGGGACAGGAACCCGTCTGAGAGAGCCCAGCATCTTCCTCTTAAGTAGTAGAAACTTAAATAGCAGCAGTGCAGTCAGTAAGTGGATACTCGATGCATTCAGACGTCCTGTTCCCTCACCGGTCCTGCGTTTCAGGGGCTCAGAGTGGTGTCTGTCGGAGGCTGACGTGATCAAGGAGAGGTCGCCCCGACTACAGGGCCGGCTGACGCTTATGACCAACACTTAAATGCATAAAGCATCGCTGAACTTCCTTCCTCCATCACCATTAAGTCTATCCTAATGTTACTTGGCTTTATAATGTGTGCACTGCATGCTGAATTTCTGTAATAGTCTTTCCAAATCATTTGAGCTTGTAATAATTTAACCACATGTGGTCCTCAACTCAACAATCCTGTCTTACCATCCTTATTACCCTCTCTCTCTCTCTCTCTCTCTCTCTCTCTCTCTCTCTCTCTCTCTCTCTCTCTCCCTCTCCCTCTCCCTCTCTCTCTCTCTCCCTCTCTCTCTCCCTCCCTCCCTCCCAGGGGTGTCAGCGCCTATTATCAACCTCACACTTAAGTCTTGTGTGGTGTGGCGAACTCAGGAGAACACACAGGGAGGATATAGCATGGAACTCGAGGAGGTGGTGGAGGAGGGGGGAGTAAGAGGTGGATGGAGGAAGACGTGGAAGAGGAGGAGGAGGAGGAGGAGGAGGAGGAGAGGAGAAGGAGATGGTGGAGGAGGCCGAGGAGCAGGATGTTGAAGGTGATGAGGAGAAGGAGGGTGGCGATAACAGCAGCCAAGCAGCTCCTCTTCAGGTTCTTCTGTGTTGTGTAATCCCCAGCAGGCGGGGGGGGGGGGGGGGGAGTGATAAGTGGGGGAGATTGGGGGGGGGGGTGGAAGGGGGAGGCGGGGGTCTCACCTCCCCCTGGTGTGACTGTTCCAGCAGCCCTCCTCATCCGGCTCTGTCCAGTTGCCCCTGGAGCAGATCTCATCTGGCAGCTTGGACCAGAACCTCTTGGACTCACTGAGTTTCTTCTTGATGTTCTTAACCTGTAGTGGTATCACACACACACACACACACACACACACACACACACACACACACACACACACACACAGACACACACACACACACACACACACACACACACACACACACAAACAGGTTGGTTGGAACATGTCATGCTGGAGGAATAGATGTGAAGATATGGACCAGTGAATTGTGGGTAATATCTATATGTCTTTCTTCAAATTCCCAGAAGACTTTAATTGAGCGTGAGTGAGAAGTTGGAGAGTCGACTGAGCTGACTGACTGGTGGGTCTGCTGAGCTGACTGACTGGTGGGTCTACTGAGCTGACTGTTTGCTGAGTCTACTGAGCTGACTGTCTGTCTACTGAGCTCTTCCTGGCTAATTCTTCCAGACGGACGCAGGGTTTCCACAGCGTCCTTTGGCACCAGGACTCCCACCCACCTCCCCAACCCCCGCCGGCTCCATCTGGTCGCCGCGCCGCAAGAATGATGAGCCAATCATCGGAAAGCTCCGGAACGTGACTTCCGTCCAATAGCAGCAGATGGGGGTGGAGGGTGATGAAGTTGTCCATGATAACTCTTATAACTCACTAATACCGAGTTCCATCGTGATATTTTGTGAAATTAAGCAAATGCTTGCTTTTTGTTGACTTGGTTTCCGCTGCGATTTATTCGTATCTCGTCAACAAAGCAATGATATCGCCGAATTAATTTGGGCATCATGTCCTTTCAGTGTCTGCATGTTAATCACCATCACAGCGTTACCACATGTGTACAACGCAGCTCCCTGCTGGTAAATACAACACAACAGCAGGACAAATATTCTTCTTTCTAGTTCATAAAACCATGTGCTTAGCATCACTTTAACTTAACCACTACCCTGGAATCTGACCCTAAGACCAAACCCGAGCAAACAGACAAGGGCAGGCAAGACCCCTAACCCGAAAGTGAACACCACGAACCGAAAACCAAAAGCGAAGAGAAAAGCCGAACCGAAAACCGAGACGAAGCCGAAGAGGGACACGGAGGGGACCGCACACCCGAAAACCCAAACAGGAAGGGAAACCCGAAACACGAAGAGAAGAGCATAAGAGGAAAACCGAACCCGAAACCAAACACCTGAACCCCGAAGTGGGAAAACCGAAACCGAACCCAACCCGAAGCCGAAGAGGCGAGGAGCAACGCGAAACCTGAAAACCAAACCAAAAGACACGAGAGAGGAGAGAGAGAGGGAGAGAGAGAGAGGAGAAGAGAGAAGAGAAGAGAGGAGAGAGGAGAGAGAGGAGAGAAGAGAGAGAGAGAGAGGAGAGGGAGAGAGAGGGGAGAGACAGAGAGAGAGAGAGGAGAGAGAGAGGAGAGAGAGAGGAGAGACAGGAGAGAGAGGAGAAGGGAGAGAGAGAGAGAGGAGAGAGAGAGGAGAGAGAGACAGGGGAGGGGGAGAGAGACAGAGGGGGGAGGAGAGAAGAGAGAGGAGGAGCGGGAGGAGGGAGAGAGAGAGGAGGGGAAGGGGGAGGGAGAGCGGAGAGAGAGGGGGACAGGGAGGAGAGAATGGAGAGAGAGAGAGGATGGGAGAGCGCAAACCGGAGGACGGCGCAGACCCCAGGCACACAGCGGGCAGACACACGGGCACACACACACACACGTAGACACACACACACACTACAGCGACACACACACACGACACACACACACACACACAACACACACACACACACACACACACACACACACACACACCACCACACACAACACACACACACACAACACACACACACACACAACAACACAACACACACACACACACACACACACATGACACACAACACACACACACACACACACACACAACACACACAACATCACACACAACACACACACAACACACAACACACACACAACACACAACACACAACACACACACACAACACACACAACACACAACACACAACACACACACACACACACACACACACTTTAACACATGACTACACACACTAACAATAACCCAAAACAACCTCAACACACACACTTAACACACAATGGACGAGACACACACACACACACACACACACACACACACACACACACACACACACACACACACACACAACACACGGTAACGCACAAGGGACGAAACACACAACTCAACATAACCACACACAGCCACTTTAACACACAACAACCGCAACACACAATACTGGATACGCACGACCACTTCGACACACAACTACGACACACAACAATCTAACACACAGCTACAACTCACAACACTCAATCTCTAGAGAGAGAGAGAGAGAGAGAGAGATTTGAAACTCCGATATAACAGTTTTCTGTCAAATTGCATTTCATTTTCTGCCAAGAAAACAGTACTGAATAAGGGATGGTCTGTTCACACCACACACACACACACACACACACACACACACACACACACACACACACACACACACACACACACACACACACACACACACACCACACCACACACACACACACACACACAGGCAGGCAGAGGCCCTCAGCCTCAGCCTGATGTCACGGAAATTGTGTCGCGATGGCGACACAATTTATCTGAAACCGCTTCAATTCTCCCGCTGCTATTTCTCAGACGCCTTCGGCGAGGAGACGGTGATGGTGAGATGTGCCGCTTTGAGACGAGAGATAAAGCCGCCGGAGGAAGATAGCGTTCCTGTTCCCCGCCTGAGGATCCGGGCTGTCAGAGGGAAGCCCTGCGAGGGAGCGTGAGGACCGGGCCGCAGAAACATCAGCGGAGATGTTCAGTGTTAACAAGTTGTCATTACAGACTGTTTACTTTACATCTCTACATCTGCTCTGGCTATAGAGTGTGTGTGTGTGTGTGTGTGTGTGTGTGTCTGTGTGTGTGTGTGTGTGTGTGTGTGTGTGTGTGTCTGGTGTGTGTGTGTGTGTGTGTGTGTGTGTGAGAGAGAGCAGGTGGTCCGGGGGGGAGGGGGCCCGGGGCGGGGGCGGGGGGGGGGGGGGGCCGGGGGCGCGGGGGGGGGGGGGGGGCGGTGGGGGTGGGGGGTGGGGGGGGGGAGGGGGCGTGGCCAAGGGTGGCGGTGGGGGTGGGACAGCCGGGGATGGCCGGCAGGCGGGCGAGGAAGTGTGGGCAGAACCGAGCGGGGGCAGCGAGGGCGCGGAGAACGCGCAGGCCGCAAGGAGACGGAGCGCAGCATACGATCAGAGGCGTAAAAGGGAAACCGGGGGGGGGGCGGGGGAGGGACGCGAAAACAAAACCAGAACGAGAGCACGGGAAGACAACGGGGCGCAAGCCAGGCCAAGTAAGCAGAGAAAGCAGGGCAAGGGACGAAACACGGGGGGGGACCGACCAGGGAGGGCAGAGATGCAGCACAGAGGAGCAGGCGAGGGGGGGGGACCGCAGGGGAACCACCCAGACCCGGGCGAAGAGGGACCCAGCCCAGCAGCGGGAGACCCGCGCGGGAGCCGGGAAAACGAAAGCGAGGGCGCCAGGCACACGCGCGCCACACCGGGCAGCCGCGGCTCCACGAGGCGGAAGCAAAGCCGGCGGGAAAGCGAAGGGACCGGGGGAGGACGGAGGACCGACGCCGGCAGCACACAGCAGCGCCGGGGCGAGCGGCGGGGCAAAAGCCTGGAAGCCGGGAAGGGGGGGAAAACGCGCGGGCGCGGGGGGAGAAAGACGGCAGCGGCGGCCGCGGAACGGGGAAAGGGAGGGGGCAGGGCGCCAACCAGGGCTGGACGGGGGGAGCCACCCGGCAAGGCAGAGCGGATCGGACGGGGAGGGGAGACGAGTACGAGGGAGAGGAGAAGGAGGAGGAGTGAGGGGAAAGGGGGGGAGGGGAGGGGAGGAAGGGAGAGGGAGGAGGGAGGGAGGGAGGAGAGGAAGGGAGAGAGGAGGAGAGGAGAGGAGGAGGAGGAGGGGGAAAGGGGAGGAGGAGGGGAGAGGGAGGAGGGGGGAGGAGGGGGGGGGGAGGGAAGGAGAGGAGGGGGAGGGAGGGGGAGGAGAGGAGGAGGAGGGGAGGAGAGGAGAGGAGGGAAGAGGAGGAGGAGAGAAAGGAGAAAAGGAAAAGAAGGAAAGGGGAGAGGGAAGAGGAGGAGAGGGGAGGTGGGAGGAGAGGAAAGTAGAGGAGGGAGAGGCAGCAACAGCCAGCCGGCCAGGCCGGCGCTGGCGGGCGGGGCGGGCGGGAGCGCGGGCGGGCGGGAGGAGCGCCGGCGCGCGCGGGCACGCCGAGCGGGGGCCGGGCGGCGCGCGCGAGGGGGGGGCAAAGGAAAGCCGGAGCGGGCGGGAGCGAGGCAGCTGAACAGGACCCGCGGGTCGGCCCCCGCCCCCCCCCGCCCCCCACCCCGGGCATGAGCAGCCGGGTGAGCGAGGCAGGCGGAAGGCGGCCCCGGGCCGGGGCAGGCAGGACGCCGGCCGCCAACGGCAAACAACCCGCAGACCCGAGCCCGCGCCCCCCCGCCAGGCCAGGAGGATGGGGGACGGATTAGGGGGAGGAGACGGAAAGGGGGAGACGGAAAGGGGGAGGCGGAGGCGGAGGGGGAGGCCGGAGACAGACAGGAGGCTGGGGAAAGGCAGGGGCAGGAACCAGGAGAAGACGGAAAGGAGGAGACGGGAGCGGGATGATACAGGAAAGGAAGGGGGGGGGGGGGATAGTGGGGACGGAGGGGGATGGGGGGGAGCGGAGGGGAGGGAGGGAGGGAGGGAGACGGGAGGAATGTGAGAGTCGGAGGAGGAAGGGAGGGAGGGAGGGGGGAAAGGGGGCAGGCAGCCAACCAGCGCGCGCGCGCGCGCGCGCGCGCGCGCGCGCGCGCGCGCGCGTCGGCGCGCGCGCGCGCGCGCGCGCGCCGCGCGCGCGCGCGCGCGCGCGCGCGCGCGCGCGCGCGCGCGGCGAAGGGGCCAGGGGGGAGCGAGCGGACGGGGGGAAGGGGGGGGGGGAGCACGACACACACACACACACAAAGACACACACACACACACACGCACACAGACACACGCAACACACACACACACACACACACACACACACACACACAGTACGTTTTTAAAGCGTCTCTGCAAGCTGCGTATTCTCCTTTTGAAAGCGCCACTTACAAAAGGTTTAAAAATGCAGCGGAGTCCAGGGCTGTTTTAGCGCCCCCCCAAGGCCATCCGGGGTAGTGCAGGCACAGATGGACGTTTCACACAAAGCTGTTTTTTTGGTGATGAGGGCGCTAGTTGTGGAGAGGGGCCTGTGTACAGCTGCCACAGGGCAGGTACAACCAGGAGCTGCATTGTAATTACTGGGCTGGTTGGCATGGTAACACCAGGAGCTGTTTGGTAATCACCGGCTGGTGGGCACGTTAACACCAGGAGCTATGAGGTAATGATTGGGTTAGTGTGCACGTTAACCGTTAACACCAGGAGCTATGAGGTAATGATTGGGTTAGTGTGCACGTTAACCGCAGACACCAGGAGCTATGAGGTCATGGGGCTTATAAGTGAGTGTGGGGGATGCTGGGCACGTATGGAACCGGGTGACAGCAGGACGTCGAGGAGGGGTAGGATGAGATGTCCAGTGCACGATGCATGAGGAGGATGTGCCTGTATTATCCACTGCTGTGGTGTTAACGTGCACACTAACCCAATCATTACCTCATAGCTCCTGGTGTTAACGTGCACACTAACCCAATCATTACCTCATAGCTCCTGGTGTTAACGTGCACGCTAACCCAATCATGACCTCATAGCTCCTGGTGTTAACGGTTAACGTGCACACTAACCCAATCATTACCTCATAGCTCCTGGTGTTAACGTGCACACCAGCCGGTGATTACCAAACAGCTCCTGGTGTTACCATGCCAACCAGCCCAGTAATTACAATGCAGCTCCTGGTTGTACCTGCCCTGTGGCAGCTGTACACAGGCCCCTCTCCACAACTAGCGCCCTCATCACCAAAAAAACAGCTTTGTGTGAAACGTCCATCTGTGCCTGCACTACCCCGGATGGCCTTGGGGGGGCGCTAAAACAGCCCTGGACTCCGCTGCATTTTTAAACCTTTTGTAAGTGGCGCTTTCAAAAGGAGAATACGCAGCTTGCAGAGACGCTTTAAAAACGTACTGTGTGTGTGTGTGTGTGTGTGTGTGTGTGTGTGTGTGTGTGTGTGTGTGTGTGTGTCTTTTTCCCTGAGTTAGTGTGTGTGGGTCAAGGCTCAAAGAGCTCAAAGGCTTCAACAACAGATCCCTAATAAGACCCTGGACATTAGAGAGAGAGAGAGAGAGAGAGAGAGAGAGAGAGAGAGATGGTTGGCTGCCTGCACGTTTAACAACACTAGACAGAACTCACTCACTTCCTCTTCGTCTCATAACTTTAACTTAAACGTATCATACATTTTACATTTAGCAACTTTAACGTCCGATAACTTTAATGTCTCATAACGCTAACGTCTAATAACTTTAACGTCTTCTCATGTTAATGCCCACTGACTTTAACGACTAATCATGTCAATGCCTACAGACGTTAACGTTCCGATAACCTTTACGTATAATAACTTTAATGAATAATAAACTAACGTATAATAAATGTAACAATAATAACGTGGCAGGCCGGGGGCGGAGGGCTCGGGTCTGCGGGTGTTTGAAGTGGCGGACGGCGTCCTGATTAAAAGGACCGGGGGCCGCATTAGCATGCATCGCTACACAGGCATGCTAATGAACGGGATGGGGGGGGGGCGGGCAGACACAGAGGGTCCTGTTAAGATAAATAGATACCAGCAGATAAGGCTTTACTTTGACCCAAACACTAGAGAGAGAAGACAGGAAGAAAGATAGGGAGTGAAAGAGAGAGAAGGAGATAATGACAGACAGACAGACAGAGATACAGACAGACAGACAGACAGAGAAGGAATGGACGGATGGATGGATGAATATAAATATGCAGGGTTGGGTTTGAGGGGGTGGGCGTGCTGGACCATAGCCAGGCTCGTGTCGGCATGCCAGATGCCATCGTCTGAGTTTGTCTTTCATTTTCTCTCCTCCTCCTCCTCCTCCTCCTCCTCCTCCTCCTCCTCATCCTCCTATCCGACCAACTGTGAGAAGGACCACAGCCTACTCTTCAAGGGTTTCCATAATTCCACAAATCCATAATAAAGACAAAAAAGACATGGCACATCCGAGGAGTTTACATTCGCCCATAATCACCTAAAACATGATGAATCGCTGTGTACATGCAGTGTGTTATTATTCACTCAGTGAACCATGCAACGGTGTAATTACATTTATTGCGACGCTAGAAAATGAAGAAAAATTTAAAAAATCCGCCGAGGAGGTCTATGTAATCTTTGTGCTAAACGTCCTCGTATAACATCACAGTACGTACGCTATGACTTGCAGGGTGGCTACACCGAACAGAACTGGTTGGAGAACTGAAACATCCATTCACAGTTCAGAGGCCGACAGATGAAGTCTTTCTACCAACGAGCCAGCGAGTTTTAAACCACTTCAGACTTCAGGCTTTTGAAACCGCCGCTTGCCGGAGATGATGTGTGCTGAAGGCGAGGTCATCCGTCCTAACAACAGGTCATTCGTTAACGAGGGCTTGATGGCCTCGGTGGAGCAGCGGATGACAGCGTGTGAATGGAGCCATAGATTTAGTTTTCCAGTCTCCAGAGCGGGTCTACAGCTGCTGGGCTGGGTCCTCTGTCGACAGGGTCTGGGTGTTCAAATGAGGTCCAACCACTACCTGCTCCTCTGTGATGCATATCTGGACTCAATGGTTGTAACAAAAAGTCTTCGTCATTGACTGATTATCTGATTATTGGAATGGATTGAGAACAGTTGTATGACAAAGTGATGTTACAAAAGGATCTAGTTCTGGTTTGTTATTCGCGTCAATAAACCGACACACAAACACATGTTTACATTTAGCATATGCTAGTATCTGAAGCTAAGTCTCTTGAGGCTGAGAGTTATCAGAGCATCGGATGCACAAGCTAGGTTCTGAAAACACTACTCGACAGAATGCAGGAATCACAGGCTGTAACACACACACACACGCACACGCGCACACACACACACACGCAGGCACACACACACACACGCACACGCACGCACACGCACACGCACACACACACACACATACACCCACACACACGCACACACACACACACACACGCACACGCACACGCACACACGCACACGCACACACGCACACGCACACATACACTGCTTTCTCACACACCGCTCAAATAATCTCAAACAGTAAAATACACATTCTGTACAAACAACATAAACACAAACACACACCTACACACAGACACACACACACACACACACACACACACACACACTCTATAGCCAGAGCAGATGTAGAGATGTAAAGTAAACAGTCTGTAATGACAACTTGTTAACACTGAACATCTCCGCTGATGTTTCTGCGGCCCGGTCCTCACGCTCCCTCGCAGGGCTTCCCTCTGACAGCCCGGATCCTCAGGCGGGGAACAGGAACGCTATCTTCCTCCGGCGGCTTTATCTCTCGTCTCAAAGCGGCACATCTCACCATCACCGAGTGCACGTTAACACCAGGAGCTATGAGGTAATGATTGGGGTTAGTGTGCACGTTTAACTCGGTAACACCAGGAGTCCATATGAGGAATGATTGGGTAGTTGCACCGTAACACCAGGAGCTAATGAAGGGTCAATGACTTTGGGTTAGTGTGCACACTTAACACCAGGAGCTTAATGATAATGAATTGGGTGGTAGTTAAAGGCCTAAGATTGGGGTAGTGTGCACGTTAACACCCACAGCAGTGGATAATACAGGCACATCCCTCTCATGACATCTTGCATGATGAAGGGCATAAAGACAGCTCACGCATAGAGACACACACATGCATGAGTGGGCGCACACACACACACACACACACACAAACACAACACACACGCAGCCTATTCGACCAAATATCTCATCAGTCACGGCCAGACTAGAGAAGCCTTAAAGGCAAACTGTTGATGCCAAAACATATTTTATAAAACAGACATACGATCCAAAGGCAATGCATTTAAACAGCCATGAATCTCCATGTCGGGTAGGTCAGTGTGTTTAAGCTAAGGGCTAGGTCACTGTGTTTAAGGGATTCACGTGTCTAAGAAGTTCATGTTTATTAGTTAATGAGGGTTTTTGTTAGTTCAGACACACGCACACACAATCAATCCTCACCCTAATCCTAACCCCCCTCGATGCGAGATAGAGCAAATCATTTCCAGTTACCAACACACCACAACCAATACACCCTCCGAGTGTGAAGTCGTTGGGATGATGGACGGATGTCGAGAAAATCGAAAGGACATCCATAAACACATGCATACATACATACAGAGACTCCTTCCATAACAGCTAGATGTCTTGTTGTCCTGTCTAGTTGAGTTACTCCACACCTTGTACCTCGGTGGAGGAGGTGAACTAATCAAAGGGAAGCAGGCTGCCCCCCCGCCCCCTCTTTAACGCCCTTGACGTGCATTCATAGTCATTTGAAATGCTTGTGAAGTCCTTAGGAGCCCAGGTCGTCATCCTGAACCCTCATTACCTGTACACTGTCACCTGCGGGAGGCCACCCAGGTGACTCCCTCTGCATGACAAGAGGTTGAGCAGCACCGCCACGCCTCCGAACAAACCCACTAACAACCACTGAATGGTTGCACACAGATCACTTCCTGGTTGTTGTGTGCGGTTACACATGCACATAGAAACACATCCTGGTCACACAGCACAGACACACACATGCAATCTGTCTGTTGTTGTTTTTTTTCTTCCATAATTTTTTTGTTCTGAATTATGCACTTCATATGTTGATGATCTACCAGCATATTTGTTGATGAAATTTGCATTTACAAATAAATTATTAAATCAATCGATCAATATCTCACTACCTGTTTTCACAGGCTAGGTGTTATAGTGGAAGTCACATGATGTCAATATCACTGGTTAAAGTCATGTGACCTTCGCATCACATCCAAATGACATACATTCTGTTGGCCCTGCGAGAGGAAACACATGTGGGCATACACACACACACATAAACACACACGCACACACACACACACACACACACACACACACACATAAACACGGACGCACGCACACACACACACACATAAACACGGACGCACGCACACACACATAAACATGCACACACACACACACATAAACACGGACGCACGCACGCACACACACACACATAAACACACACGCACGCACACACACACACACACACACACATAAACACAAACGCACGCACACACACACACACATAGACATGCACACACACACACATAAACACACACGCACGCACACACACACAGATAAACATGCACACACACACACATAAACACACACGCACGCACACACACACACACACACACATAAACATGCACACACACACACACACACATAAACACGCACACACGCACGCACGCACACACCCATAAACACGCACGCACACACACACACATAAACATGCACACACACACACACATAAACACGCACACACGCACGCATGCACGCACACACGCACACACACACACACACACACACACACCAGGCATACAGCATGACGGTGGATTTGATTCGTCACCCCAACTGGTTAGATTGTAAATTAAACAAAACCGCAAAGTCACTCGGCAGCAGTCGTCTCCCAGTCAACCTGCTGTTTAATGGGAAAACTAAAGAAATAAACAGCTTATTGTTGGTGTCTATTATGGTTCTGCTTCTCGTGTATTATTTAGCGGTTTGCATCCCCGACTCTCTGGGACTCGCAAATCATCACCCGGGTGTCCGACGGGTGGCGGCGCCGATATTGCAGTCGCACAAAAACGCCAGGTGTTGAAATATCGACACAATTTAGTGTGAAACGAAGCCCAGACGAAACCGTACGTCCTCCTCCTCCGCCGCCGCCGCCGATGCTCCTGTGCAATAATAACTGAGCAACAACCGGTGTTTATGAGCGAACGGTGGAGCGCAGACGGAGGTGACGATCGGTCGCCCGGATGGGACAGTTTCATTCCCGGTCCCCGGACGGGGAGTCGGCTCGTCGGCCCGGATTACATCAGGTGTGATTTCATGCTGCAGAAGCGCGTCCGGTCCAGCGGCCGGTCGCTTTCTATCAAGAGGTGAGATGTCTTCCAGATGGATGTGTGTGCGCAGCAGCCGGGAAGTTGGAGAAGAGATTAAGGAGTGGGTTACGGGGGCGGGGGGGGGGGGTGGACTGAGACTCTGGGGAGGCATTGGATGTGAGGGGAGATGACATGATTCTATATATGAGAGGGAGGTCTCACAACACATCAGCTCTGGATAAAGTGCTGCTGGGATTTCAAGATGGAGGGACATGGCTGGCTGAGAGGGCTACAAGATGGCTACTCCTACGACTTATTGGATCAACAAGACAACACCGGTGGACACCAACTGGCTGAGAACTTCGATTTCTTAGATCTTGATTTTAGCACTGTAGTGGTCTCGTGGTTACTCCCAGCCAAAAGGTTCTGGGTTCGATCCCCAATGTCCCACGGTCTATCTGTCAGCATGCTTGAGAAAGATGCTCAAAAGAAGCCCTTCCTGCTCCTTAATGACAGCCATCTAAAACTCCCTGTAACCTGAAATCGCTTGATTAAAGTGTTTTATCATTTCCTTAAAACATCTTTTAAAACGAGAGCAGTGAAATGGCTCCGTATTCACAGGGTCGTCCTGAATTATTAATCCACCGGCGGCGGACGGGACACCGCATGAAGACAATCTGATTGAGATGGAAATAAGCTCTTCAGCAATCAGTACGACGGGCCGCCTGAGTGTCTCCCAGACCACCGAGGCACAAGCGTTTAAAACCTCCTCATAAAGTCTTCCTCCTAATGTGTTCTGCAGTGTCGTTACACAAAGATCGCACGCTGCCTCACAAATACAAAGTTCAGGAAATAATTTTCAAACTACTTCCACCATTAAAAGGGAAATGGTCGTCTGCCCGGTGCCGCGATGTTACTACGACGTTACTATGACTACCAACAGATGCTCCTTATCTGTCTGCAGCGACGGGAAAAATATGTTTTGCTGGAGAATCGCTGTCTAAATGAATTGTTTCCTGTTTCCTGAGTGGTGTGTCTCTGTGTGTGTGTGTGTGTGTGTGTGCGTCTGCGTTGCGATCCCACTAGTGGCGTCTCGTCAGCCCCGGGGTCCTCGGCGCAGGCCTGACCAACGACCCTATAAAAACACACATCTGCCGGAGAATCTTCCCGCTCAGCAAAGACCCGCGTTTACGGCCGCGTTTATGACGGCAGCTGGCGCTTCCGGATCCGCCAGCTATCCGCTCTTTAGCACCTCGGCCGTCACCGCGGCGCGATGCATAATTGAACGGTGAACGCTGGGGGAACGCTCGCGACGATATCGATGCGCCGGTGTGTCTGCCGCTATACCCGCTGATCTGCTAAACCCAGCGCCGGGCCGGCAGAGGATGACAGCGGCGGCGCGTGAGGAGAGTTTCACAGCTCCCTTGATTAGGGAAAGAACAGAGAAAAAAAAAGAACAGCTCTGACTGCGCGTCTGACGGTCATAATTGGCAATCAGTGAGCCACAACATTTGAAACGGAGATGAGGCCTGTTGTCGTCAAGTGATTAGCCGAGGCAACGAGCGACGGCTCCACCGCCAGGCCCAGTCTGTCATAATTACCGGTTCACCAAACGACACACCGACCATACACACCACTTGCTCTCACGATTCTAACCCTCTGTGTTTAACACACACTCACACACACACACACACACACACACACACACACACAACACACACACACACACACACACACACACACACACACACACACACACACACTTGACCATGAAAAGAACACAACCTTTATGAAAAAAGTCACTTGAGGCAGACATTATGAATATTTTCTCTCTTTAATTTGACCAATGCCACACAAGGTTTGGTTTTTTGCGGGTGATGGTGTTGGTGCTTAAGAGGGTTTTATACAGTTTTAGTAGTTTAGTAAGCTGTTGGACAGCAGACACCACATCACAGCAGGCACACACCACGCACGCACGCACGCCACACACACATGCACGAGCGCACGCACGCACACACGCACACGCACACACGCACACACACACACACACACACGCGCACACACACACACACACACACACACACACACATCACACACACACACACACACACACACACACACATGCAGGCGTGCACACACCACACACACAACACACACACACACACCAACACAACACACACAGTTGATTGCCAGTTGATCTAGTGAACAATACCTAAAGTTATTTTAATCAGAGACTATAAAATCGGGCTTCTGCTGTTACAGATGATAACATGTGTTAACAGCCGCCTGCACACGACGCCACATTCAAAGTCACCAGATCTCTGTTCTACACACAATCGGTGTCTTGAAGGGCTTCACGCTCCACGGCTGATCGCACATTACGAAACGTTTCACGAGGAGGAATCCCCGACGTCTCGTCTCCAAACTACGTTTTAAGTCACGAAAACACGCGAGAACGGACCCTAACCCTCACAGGGAGCTTTGTGGTCCAAGTTGTTTTTTGGTGAAAAAGCAATAGAATATGGAGGAGAGAGAGACGATGGTTGGAGGGAGGATGGTCTGTTCTGCAGAAAGACTCGGAGGGAAATAAATCATTCTGACTGTAAATGCCGAGCCACCCTTTGCTGGCGCCCGTGTCTTGCGCTCTCATTGGCCGCCGGCCGCCATTGCCGGTCTGTCTTTGCGGTCGCGACACGGTTCATGTGACACGACCTCGGCCGCCCCCGACAGGTTCAGATGTACGAAGATCACGCGACGCGATCGTTACTCACGGGACGGCGCGACGATAAGTCTGATTCTGGGCTTTGTGACTCCCAAAGCTCACGGGCTACTGGAAGATCAGGGTAAAATCGTTGTTTGTAGAATTCTGCATTAATGAATGATGGTAGCTTAATTTAGGTCACCAAAATAAAGCCCCCAGAGAGCAGATGTCCCTCAGAACACTGATGAGACAGAGAGAGGAGAGAGAGAGAGAGAGAGAGAGAGAGAGATAGAGAGAGAGAGAGAGAGAGAGAGAGAGAGAGAGAGACTCAAAGCATGGAGCTGGCCTGTACCAGGTACACACTCTACCTGTCTCACAGTACCATCTAGTAGCCAATCTACCTGTCTCACAGTACCATCTAGTAAGCCACTCTACCTGTCACTAGTACCATGCTAGGTAGCCACTCGTACCCCTGTCTCACAAGTACCAATCTAGGTAGCCACATCTACCATGTCTCACAGTACCATCCAGTCAGCCTCTCTACCCGTCTCAAACCCATCTGGTAGCCACCATGTCCTCACAAGAGGACAGGTGTTGTACTGCAGCCTCACTTGGCCAGCAGCCTGGGGCATGTGGCCTCGCTCTCTCTCTCTCTCTCTCTCTCCTCTCTCTCTCTCTCTCTCTCTCTCTCTCTCTCTCTCTCTCTCTCTCTCTCTCTCTCTCTCTCTCTCTCTCTCTCTCTCTCTCTCTCGTTCTCCTCTCTTCTCTCTCTCTCTCTCTCTCTCTCTCTCTCTCTCTCTCTCTTGTTCTTATTTAACATGAACCTGTGTAACACACATCACATGGAGCTCAGGGCTACAGGCTACCTGCTTTGTTCTCCTAAACCACATCGAAAGTGAAAACTTAAAACGAACATAGAAACTTCTCTAAAGAAATGTTTTAATTGTAAAAAGAAAACATTCGCAAACATACATGAAGTGTGAAGTGTTGTGTTGTATTGTGAACGCGCCCGTTGGCTTTCATTAAGACGGTACTTTGAACTAACAATGTTTTTTTTTGCTGTATGTAGAAGAGAGGTATTTCAAAGTTAAGTTTAGCTCGTTTCACAGAGGACTTCAACGAGTGTACACCATTACAACAAACCAGCCATTAAGTCAAACTTTAGAGGCACTGTAAGCGATAATTATTTGTTAAAGTAAGTGTTAAATATCTCTGTATTCCGATAGCCATGACTGATAAAACCAGACAGGAAGATAGCCAAAACAGTGACCTTTCTTACAGTGCCTTTTAAACTCCAAAGTCTACTAAAATACTGAACTATAAAACTAAAACAACGTGGCCGTCAAAACATTCAACCAGGCAACGTTACGATAAAAATAAAAAACAGTTCAAAAGTTCACACAGAACATTATCGCTGGTGAGGCGTGAACGGATCGCTGGGCAGATCTTCACACTTGAAGAAGAGCCAGACGAGAACACAGTGTCAGAGATCAATAATCGTTGCAAACAAAACCATAATCAATCAATAACCAACAATGAACTGCAGTTGGATGAGGAGGCCAAACAAGAAGATGCAGAGCAGAATATATGACTTGATGAACAGATTCAATAAAGAGGCTAAATTATGAGATTGGATTAAGATTGTGTAAAAAATTTGATAAAGTGTTAGATGTTCGTTAGAATAGGGATTATATGAATAGATTAGATTAAGAAACATAATAGAAGGGTTAAATTATGGGTTCAGATGAACTGGTAAAATGATGATATTGGATTAAAATGTAAAATAAAACCATTAGATGAAGAGGTTCGATGGTAAAATGTGGATTAGAGAGTTTGGATTGAGAAAGGAAGGGTTACAGGAGGTTTACGGTTCATTCAGGGGTTTAGGGGAACAGATCACATCAACAGATTAGGAGGAGAAATGGATGCCTTACACTGTGCTGCATGCTCCTCCACACAATCCTCTGGACGCAGCACAAACACCAGGGAGAGAAATATGATTGGACGTTGGAGACAGAAAGTTCAATAAAGACACATTTGATTGAACGTTCAGCAGAGAGGCAGAGATCACAGGAGCCAGAGGATATAGAATTACACATGAAAGGTAAGATGTGTGCGGTAATCCTGGCACCGTGGGGAATATTGTACATTTCAGAAGCACATGAGTGCACACATGGAGATTCCTGGCAGTATTATACAGACATTCCCCTGTTGGTCGGTAATATCCCCCTCAGACCAAACTCTTCTTCAACCTTTGAAAAAATATTCACTTGATTATCGCTTTAATTGCACAGAGCTAAATGGACTCTACCTGTCTGCACAAAGTCTTAACTCTTTTATAGGCCACTTTGTTTTTATGTGGAATCCTGGACAGCTCATTAAGGTTTCTGGTGATAAATATAATTTGGGCTTTTAACATATTTTACAAACCCTGTCGGAGCCCCACGTTCCGAGCCACAGAAGAAATGTCTTGTTTTCGACTGGGAATCCGTATCTGTTCCTTGAGACTTTGAGCTTTGAACAAAAATTGCAAACAAAAAATTTTGCAATTGTTGCAGAATCATGTAAATATTTAAAATGCTGAAGGCTTTTTGTTTTCTGTCTACCTCACAAGGTCAGACACATCCAGACAGAGTAAAACACTTTATCCAGGCTGAGAACAATGGAAACAGTCAAGGAAGCCGAACTGTTGCAGGGCCTCGTTAAATAACAAGTAGCAGTGTAGCCGTAGGAATCAGAAACACAAAGAAGACATTGTCTACTAAAATTAACTCCTTGCCAGGTCTTACCAGAGCCTACCAAGGGGTTGAGATCTAATGAGGTGAGCTAGGTCTTACTAAACCCTTTGAGGTCTTACTAGCAGGTCTAGGTCTTACCAGGCGGTCCAGACTGGTCTCGGGTCCGGTGGTGGCTCTGGCCCGCGAGCTCGCAAGTCTGTAGTGAGGTTTGGCGTCAAAAATGCTGCGCGACGATCGCGACCCTGCTGGCAACAGACTTGGGTTGACCGCAGAGCTGGAAAACCTGAGAAAGGAAGACAACAGGGCCGCTCTTTAACCTTTACTTTCGCAGGTAGGACTTATTGAGATGAAACCCATCATTTCATTGCACTGTAAGTGCCTGGATCACAGATGAAAGACTTTGAAACAGGGCCTGGCCAAGAACACAGTATTCCATGAAACAAACACAGGGTCAGAGTTACTGAGAGCAACACACACAAGAAAACATTAAATGTAATGTGCAACCATAATGACCCAGACCGAACCATTCCAGGGCTCCTTAAGAACCACTCCAAGTTCGTAGGGAAGTAAGGGCCGGCAGTGGTGTGAGCGGTTCTGGTTTCATCGCTCTGTGTGCTCTGGAAGAGTCATTGAGGAGCTCTGTGCAGGTTTAATTACAGCTGTTTAATGAACTGGAGTTAGAGCTGGGGAGCTCTCTGGAGTGTGAGAGGGGGGAATGAACTGTAAAGTTGGCCATAGAAAGCCTATACTATGTGTATAGTATTTGTTTTTAGAATCCATTGGAAAACAAATGGATGAAATGAACGGCAGTGCTTAATGCTTGCTGGGAGCCTGAAACATGTATTGGTCCTTTGAACTTATCCTCAGGATCTGCAATGTTCTTCAGATGTTTAATTCAACATGTTTGCAATATTTGGAAATGCAAATCCCTTTATAAGGGGTCCTTGATAAGGGTCTCAAACTGGGATTAGTCCTCAAACAAAGTTACTCCAAGCTAAGTTATTCAAGTTATTCTCAACAATGTTCCTCCAAATAATCTTACTCAACACAAATTTACTCCAAAACAAAGTGAATCCAAACAAACGTTGTGGGTTCGATCCTCAATGTCTGCAGACTGCGACTGTCAGCATCCTTGAGTAAGATGCGCCTGAACCCCCTTCGATCTTTGACTCTGCCCACTCCATCGAGGTGACCTAATTCTGGTCTGGTGTTATGACATGAAGCAGCAATTTATTTGCTGAAACAGTAATTACCCCAATGAGTGGCTTGGGGGGACTAATGATTAGCCAATCAGCTAATCAGCATCAATTGTCAAGCTGTCGTCAAAGCTGAGTGCCAGAACAATGCGCAAGTAATGACAACAATGGCGACCGCTATAGACCAGAGCTACGCTGCTATCGAGGCTGTTCTAAAAGTACCTTTCACTAACCCTGCTTTGAAGGCATTTATTCATCAATGTTTGTTTTTAAGAGTGGAGCCGTGCTCCGCTCTCAGGAACACCTCCTGGCAGAACCACTTTGTTGGCATGGCTACACATCAGCGTCAACCTAAAATGACTTAAAATAAAAAAATAAATGATTCAGGCGCATACCTTGCTCTCTTGTGATTGGTTAGAGGAAATCGAATCCCCTTCCCCCACGGATATAGGTTAGAGTGGAGGCAACGTCAGACTGAAGATGGAAATGGAGTGTAACAAGTTGACAGGTCTGTCTGATACCAGGCCACCGGGCTCCCAGGCTACGCTATACCTGCTCCTGAATGACATGCATCTGACAACATGTTGCTTTGGATAAAAGCATCTTGTAACTCACTGAATGGTAAGCAATGTGTCCCTGGGTGAGAGGCGTGCGCACCTTGTTCCTGAACTCAAAGCTGTTCTCCTGCATGGACAGGATGGCCTCGGCGATCTTGAAGTCGATGGGCTGCAGGACCTGCTCGATGTTCTCCGGCCCGACCAGCCGGTCTGCCACCAGGAGCATGGCATCTGGAACAGACAGAACACACACACACACCACACACACACACACACACACACACACACACACACACACACACACACACACACACACACACACACACACACGTTACAAGACAGACAACGACACACACACACACAATACAGGAGCATGTTCCCATGATCTCTTCCTAACACACACACACGGTAAATGGTAAATGGAAGGGATCCAAGAATTTAATTGCCAGCGATGGCTTCACTGTAATTGAGTGTACATGCCAATAAAGAACCTGAACCTGAACCTGCATTCACATCACGCTTTCAGCCAAAGCGCCTCACATTCACACACATTCACACAGCGACGGAGGTGGCACCCGTGCAAGGAAACAACCTGTCTGCCTCCTGAGCGGCACAACACACACCAAGGTATATTCTCAGTAACAGAAGATGCTGTCTGTCTCTGTGTATCTCCAACAGGAACAGGAACACAACAGGCTGGATCACCACAACACACCCAGGGATGCTACAAACACACAGTCATGCTTTCACGATAAACGACACAACTTATTCTCCATTTAAATATTCACACGTCCAGTTCCAGTTTCATTCCAGTCCTTTTCTCTTTGCTCCTTTTCTCCTCTGGCTCATCCAGAAATGTGAAAGTACTTTTCTATATTATAGTTCGCATAGATCACATAAATGTTCTCACAGCACGGAAGGGAAGAAAATCCCATCGCAACTATAAACCCTGCGCGTGGAGGCGAGCGACCGCGGGGGAACCGCTGAATCAATACCCCAGAAGACAGATGGGCCGCTCTATGGATGCTCCTCATTCTCCTTGAAACAATGTGATTTTAATCGTTGTTCATACAGAACGTATTAGTGGGCCATGGAAAGCACCCATCGATCGACCGCTCCAGGACAGCAGTGGAACCGTGGACCGTTGTCCCTGCCTTTTATCTGGATAGGGTTGAACTCTGTAGAATCACTCAATCTCGTCCCTCTAGAACCACTCTACCTGGTCCCCCTAGAACCACTCTACCTGGTCCCCCTAGAACCACTCTACCTGGTCCCCTAGAACCACTCTACCTGGTCCCCCTAGAACCACTCTCTCTGGTCTCTAGAACCACTTTACCTGGTCCACCTAGATCCAGTCTCTCTGGTCTCTTGAACCACTCTATCCAGTCTCTAGAACCACTCTATCTGGTCCCCCTAGAACCAGTCTCTCTGGTCTCTTGAACCACTCTATCCTCACTTTGGTCTCTAGAACCACTCAATCTGGTCCCCCTAGAACTACTCTATCTGGTCTCTAGAACTACTCTATCTGGTCTCTAGAACTACTCTATCTGGTCTCTAGAAACACCCTTGTGTACAGCCTTTGGAGGTCGAGTTGTGTGGGAACTTATTTTTATAAACTCACAATGGAACATCTAACGATAAAACCCAAGAACTCTAGACTCCAGACCGGGACCTGAACCAGGAGTATCCATGTATGTCCTGGGCTAAAATACAGAGGAGGAGACGGTAGATCTTCCGGAAGAGCCATCCGATGGCGACCACCTGGGAGAAAAGCGGCACACAGTTTCCTGGCGGTGATAAAAAACGGAGAGAAAAGCCGACCCATGTCACCACCAGACGCTGGTATAAAACTGATTGATGAGTCAAGAGACACTGTGTGGAGCGGTACACAAGCAGCCATTTCTATCTTCACCGGAACTGAAGTCCTGAAGTTGACAACAACAAAACGAGAGAGACGTTTGTGGGTGAGGATACTTGTCAGCAGATTCTGACAAATTCATGGTTTCTACTGAAAAACAATAGGACAAAGGGAATAGGTGTTTCTTCGGGGGTCTTGTGTTTACATGATATATATATATATATATATTATATATATATATATTATATATATATATACGCTGGTGTGGATGCATCCAATATATTTTATCTATCGGTGTGAGGAAGTGAGGAAGTTATATATTGTGCATCGTGGTAAACATGTAACGGCAAATGATTGACTGGATGAAGATATGGATGAACAAACATGAAGGAAGTAGATTTATTAAGGTCGCTGCTCAATTAGTCTTGGAACACAAGTAAATGATTTAATGAATGGATGAAAATGGTGCATGAGACAAAAGTGGTTTCGCAGAGTTTACAAAGGTAGGAGAAGACATTAGGAAGACATTATAAAGACATTAGCGTTGTGTTAACTAACCTCGCCTGAGTACACAAGCCGACGCGCTTCACGAGTCTCACTTTCAGCAAATAGGTGTTTAACCTCTGAGAGCGAGGCCGCGCGCAAAACAATGTGAAAGCGGCGTTGCTTTGTAGGTATAGGAGACCTGACCCGCTTGGCCCTGCAGCGCAGGAAGGTGCAGCCGCGGTGACGTGCCCTCCCTCTTAGCGCTACACGCTCCCTCGTTCCCCACCAGCACGGCTGCTTGTTTTCTTGCCGTAATTGGAGGCGATGCTTGGCAAGACTTCCATCAGGAGCCGAACGGAAGGTCATTTGGGCCCCGTGGAGACTTTAGCTAGTAAGGTGCTTTCACTCCCACCGTGCTAGTGCACTAACGCTAGGAAGGACGCTAATGCTGATGCTAGAACACTAACACTAGGGTGCTAAGGCTAGTGCACTAACGCTAGGAAGGACGCTAATGCTGATGCTAGAACACTAACACTAGGGTGCTAAGGCTAGTGCACTAACGCTAGGAAGGACGCTAATGCTGATGCTAGAACACTAACACTAGGGTGCTAAGGCTAGTGCACTAACGCTAGGAAGGACGCTACTGCTGATGCTAGAACACTAACACTAGGGTGGCTAAGGCTAGTTGCAGCTAATGCTCGGAAGGATGCTAATGCTAAGGCGAGAGCACTAACCCTAGAGTGCTAAATGATACTGCACTAGCTCTGGGAAGGATGCTAATACTAATGCTAGAGCACTAATGCTAGGAAGGACGCTAATGCTAGAGCACTAATGAGAGGAGGGACGCTAATGCTAATGCTAGAGCACTAACACTAGGAGGCTAATGGTAGTGCACTAACGCAAGAAAGGATGCTAATGCTAGAGCACTAGCACTGGGTGCTAACGCCAGTATACTTACGCCAGTGAGCTAACATTATGGCGCTAGGCTAAAGCTAGGGCACGAACACTGAATCGACGGCACTAAGGCTACGATGCTAGGGAAGAAAATACTGCGGTGGGACAGAGAGGGAAAATGGCTGATGATCAGTCACACTAACATTTATAAATATATATTTAGTTAAATCACGAGATTTATCTTCTGCGGCGTTCTGACAACCTAGTTTTGATTTCCCTTAATGGGTAATTTATGTATATGAGTTTGAGGCCAAAGGATACAGCGACTGGGTCCGTGTGTGTTGTGTTGTGTGTGTGGCCGTGCGTGCAGGTCGTGTGTGTGTGCTGTGTGTGTGTGCGATGCATGCATGTGTGTGCTGTGTGTGTGTGTGTGTGTGCGTTGCGTGCATGCACTGTGCTGTGTGCTGTGTGTGGTGTGTGCGTATGAGTGTGTTAGGTAATCGTTTGAATAGCCTCAGTGTTCCCTTTGGACGCGGTGGGCGTGTGTGTCGATGGGCTCTCTGAGACTTAGTGAACGCGTCTCTAATCACATCCAGAGAGGAGCTGCTGGGGTCACGCGACGGGGTCGGTTTCCCCTGCGCGCTCCCAGCCGTGCTGCAGCGCCACTGTCTAACCCCTACCTGCTCCTTAATGACCTGTCTCTGTACCGTCTAACCCCTACCTGCTCCTTAATGACCTGTCTCTGTACCGTCTAACCCCTACCTGCTCCTTAATGACCTGTCTCTGTACTGTCTAACCCCTACCTGCTCCTTAATGACCTGTCTCTGTACTGTCTAACCCCTACCTGACTCCTTAATGACCTGTCTCTGTACCGTCTAACCCCTACCTGCTCCTTAATGACCTGTCTCTGTACCGTCTAACCCCTACCTGCTCCTTAATGACGTTCTCTGTAACATGTAGATAACCCCTGACCTGCTCCTTAATGCTTCATTACTTAGCATTAGTACATTAAATTCAAAAATATTTCTAAAAGAAGGTAAAGAGTATACGAGGGCATATCAGAAGCCGCTCTTGTATCTCCTCTCTTCTTTATATTCTTTATATTTATATTCTTTATATTCCAGAGTCATGAAATCATTCATGACTCATAATCATAACCTCCCCGGCTCCAGTCACGACGACGCCAGTGACAACAAAGTTATAAAAGGCGGAAGAACATCCAAGACTGGAGTGTTGTTCAGACCCAGCTCACCACTTACAGCCCCCAGCGCGTTCTCTGCACCATGGGGACAAAATTGAAAAATTGAAAAATTGAAAAATGATGTTCCGTGTTTGCAGCGATTATCGGTAATGTTCTGTCATTGTGACCAGGATGCAGGGGTCATGGTGGTCAGGTGACCTGCACACCACCTCAGCAATACACATAGATTAGTCCCATACACACACCACATACACACACACACCAGACACACACACACACACACACACACCTTAATCAAACACAAACATTGATAGAAACCAGGTCAGTCACACACACACATACACACACACCACACACAAGCAAACACGTGTGCACACACACACACACACACCACACACACACACACACACACACACACACACACCACACACACAACACACACCACAACCATACACACACCTAAATCGGACAAAAACATTCTAGAAACCAGGCAAAACAAGCACACACACACACACACACACACAGACACACAGACGTCCAAGCAAACACGTGCACAGACACATCACACAATACCACAAACACACTTAGAAATCAGACACACACACACACACACACACACACACACCAAGCACACACACACACACACCACACACCACACACACACACACACACACACAATACCACAAACACACTTAGAAATCAGACACACAAACACTCACAAATCAAACACACACTCAAGTTACCTACGCCTCCTCCTCCTCCTCCCACACCTCCTTCAAGGACTGTTTTCCAGCTCTGCGGAGTCTGCCTCCCAGAACACCACTTTCCCAGGGATTTAAGAGCTTCTGTCTGCAATGCGGAGTCACACTGGTTTATGTCCCCTGCCGTTCGGGGTTCTGTGCACACTTTGTATGTGTGATGTGATTTGTTCCTACAATAAAATAGTCCAATTATTCTTGACTACCTACAGGTTTTTACAAAAGTGAGCGAAGTTGAATAACAGAATAACAGAAATAAAACGGTCCCAACTTTCTTTAATTTCACAGTTTATATTCAAAATAACCCTCCTCGTCCAACATGAACTTGCAAACTGATAGTTTAGAATCCACGACTCCCGTCAGCGATGTACACTCCGCTATACTGTGAGTACACTGCTACTACTATGTCACACTACGGGGTCTCTCTCTCTGCACCACAACAACACTGAACACACTACTTGCTCGGGTGTTCGGTTCCCAGCCGACAGCTTGTGGGTTTGACCGTCACACGACTGCAGCCCACCTGTAGGCAGACCTGGAGAGGAGACTTCTTCACAAACTCAGGACCCAAAAGACAGAGAAGTTTCAGTGTGTCTGTGGGGCTCGACCGACCGCACACTCAGAAAACGAACCCCTTTTGTTAAAACAAATTCCGACACGCCCAGACTCTCCTAAGTGTTCGGTGTTTTGTCAAGCCCCTGACCTCCACCGCCAAATCGATTGCAACCCATTTTGGGTCCCGACCCATCGTTTAGGAGACCCTTTAGACCAGCCTGTAGATTCCATTACCCTTGAAAAGATCCATTATGCATGAAGCACGTACCTGTATTAATAGCAGCTATACGGAGCACTGAATGTTTAAGTCGTCCAAACACCAAACCCGCAATGAACGGCCTTCCCTTTCATCAGACGGTTAATGAAGTCTTTTGTTGTGAGCGCTCAGAGCCGCAGAGAAGAACGTAAAAAAAAACGTGTCACACTTGATTAACTAAATGCTTGGAGACAGATTAACCTCCATCCCTCAATTCACTCCACAATGATTCTATCACACAAATTACAATACTTATGGGCAGCCCCCTTTATGTGCTGTGGACCAAAAGATTCAGAAGGAACCCTGAATCAAAAGTTAGGTCAAAGCTAATTACGGGTTTAAATGGATTATATCCGAAACGATTCACAATGTAATGCAGTGTGTAAAACAATTTGACACAGAATACTTAAGTCCGTAAATGAAACAGAAGTTATTGGCTGTATAATCTCGTAGCCATGGTTGCCAGTGAGGGCATTCAAACCACCCACTCACCGCCGAGCTAACCGCGAACCTCCACCCTACGTGGGAACAGTCGTCCACCGACGTCACCGACGGCCAACCGGTCGAAACGTGTCTGAGAGTCCACAGACGCACACTCAACCCACAACACCCAGAACCAGATGCTGGCTGTGTGGCCCGCTGGGCAGCGCTTCTGGACCGCTGCGTGACCTACTTCAGTCGTCCAGCTCAAGGATCTTTTTTTCCAGGTGTGTTCGGGACATCGGGGATGGAACCCGGAACCTTTGGGCCGGGAGTCAAACGCCCCGGCCAACCCCCCAGACGGGCCGTCTAATGCGGAGCCATCCATTACCCTGCAGCATCTCGCCACCTCCACCGCCGCCAACCCAGCCCACTTATCTAAATCATGCAATGAGTCATTCGTTATGCAGCGGTTCAGAAAGATATATTTTTAATCATCCGCAAACTAATGACTGAACGGTCTGCCGAGCTTTGGGGCGAAGGGTCGACGTTGGATTGTAAGTTTGATGCTGTGGGGCGAAGTGGACTCATCCTCGTCCTCCCCTCACTGTGGACTTCTCGTCTAAAGAGGCGTATGCTCTGCGCTTCTTCAGGTGCCAAAGTGTCTTCTAGAAATACTCTGCAACTGTACTCAGTAGCTGAGTCAAACACCTCCTTTCTATCAATTCAGGTCAAGCGCGCGCATTCTTTGGCATTGCTAGCCTCAACTAGTGCCTAGCTTCTCACTAGCCACTAGCCTATAATCTAGCATCTCGCCGCTGATTAGCATCTAGCCCCCACTAGCTTCTGGCTTAGCACTAGCCTCTATCTCCCAACTAGCATCCAGTCAGTCAGGGATGAATTTTGTTTGGGTTGTTAGATATGTTGTTGTCTGCTGTTGCATCAGTCACACACACACACACACATGCACACAGCACACACACACACACACACACACACACACACACACACACACACACACACACGCACACACCACACACACACACACACACACCACACACACCCAGCACTCAGTGTGCTGACAGGGAGGTGGGAGACTGCATGTCTGCTCGACCGCAACAGACGCAACATTTCCATGCGGCGCGTTGAGGAGTCAGTAAAGCACATCGACTGTGTGTGGGTGTGTGTGTGGGTGTGTGTGTGGGTGTGTGTGTGTGTGTGTGGTATGTGGTGGTTGTGGGTGTGTGTGTGTGTGGTGTGTATGTGTGGGTTGTGGGTGTGTGTGTGTGTGTGTGTGTGTGTGTGTGTGTGTGTTTGTGCACTCTGGCACACACGCACAACACCGTGATTGATGCTCGACATGCCTGCCTGTCGAGGAAACTAAACACACACACGGATGAGAGCAGACACACACACACACACACACACACACACACACACACACACACACACACACAGACCACACACACATGCTTGGCTAACTATTTAGTCTGCTGTGGCTGCTAGGATGTGGTAAGCGGAGCAGCAGAGAGATGAGATGCTTTTTATTAACCTGCCTCTGTTCTTATCAGGGGACAAAAAATATACGAATACAAAACTATGATAAAATAAAAAGGAAAAAGAGAGAGAGAGAGAAAAATACAAAAAAGAGTTTTTTCAAAAAATGTAAAATCAATGAAATAAAAAGATATATATATATAAATATATATATATGTAATAATAAAAAAGTAAAAAATGTAAATAATAATGATAATAATAAAGGGGGATTGACAGGTGATTGACCAGTCTTTATGGAGGTTGTATTCCGTTGGATGTCCTTTCTCAACAGGACATCCAACGTCTCAGCAGCTCACACATCTTGCTGCTGTGTTTGCACATTCCTGTACCTCGCCCAGCAGATATGGAAGTTTTTGGTTGTTTGTTAAGTTATCAAAATTCTTTTGGGTGTTTGAAATCTGTGGGAAGTATGTATCTCTAATGTCTTGGTATAGGTGGCAATTACATTTAAATTTAATTCATTTAAAGCGCTTTATTGGCGTGGGAAACATACATGTACAGTACATTGCCAAAGCGAGTGGTAAATAAAAACTAAAACAAAACTATTCTAATTTACAATTGTCGATTTACAAATGGACAATTGTAGATATTCTATAACAAAGAAATCTCTCTCTCTCTCTCTCTTTTTTTTTCTCCCTGTCTCTCTGCCTCTCTATCTGTCTCTCTCTCTCTGTCTCACTGTCTCCCCCTCTGATTCTCTGTCTCTCCTTTGTCTCTCTCTCCCTGTCTCTGTCTCTCTGTCCTCTCTCTCTCTCCCTGTCTCTGTCTCTCTGTCTCTCTCTCTCTCTCTGTCTCTGTCTCTCTGTCTTCTCTCTCTCTCTCTCTCTCTCTCTGTCTCTGTCTCTCTGTCTCTCTCTCTCTCTCCCTGTCTCTGTCTCTCTGTCTCTCTCCAGGGGATAAAAGGCAGCAGAGGAAGAATGGGTAAATCGATGTGATGCTAACAGGAGTTCATCAGCGAGTCTCGCGGGATCTCAATCTGCCACAATGGAGGAGATTGAAAACACGTCTGCAGTGAGCCGCTCAGCCATGCAGACAATCCTCTCCTGATTGGACAGATGAACCCCAGAGAGGCGGCCCTGCTGGTTGCCCCGGCGGTCCGGGGGTCCGGGGGTCCGGGGCCCACACACACGTATCACGAACAAACGATGACCCACAATGATACCAAGACAGCAGCAGGTAAGAACATAGACACACAGAGTACACACAAATAATATAACACATGCATACAACTGCCGGTCCAGTAAATGTATTTGTATTTGTGTTTTTGTTGCTGTTTACATATTTTTGTCCCCGTGTGTCTGTACTGCTCTGCGATGCTGTGTGTCTGTACTGCTCTGCGATGGCTGTGTGTCTGTTAAGGGCTTCTTCTCACTGAGTTGCCATGCTGTCAATCAACATGTTGATTGACAGCCATGGCAACTCAGTGTCGGCCAATCGGGGGCCAACATCCTATAGTCGGGTGTTGTTGAACTTTTCAACTTGTTGTTTTAATAAGGTGCTGCAATAGAAATATGAACCTAGCATGTATTATTTATTTGTATGTTTGTTTGATAGAGACAATAACAGAGAACAGACAACAGATTACAGAAACAACATTACAGGTGACAACATACAAACACAAATATACAAATTCAAACATAGTAGGACAAAGTCAAAATACATAATCCATCTTCCAACACCATAGTCCAAGGGACTGAAGCTGAAGCTGAAGATGAAGATGACCACCACACCCACGGAGTGCCAGTGTGTATGCTGAGGCGTGGATGAGGTGTGTGTGTTGAAGAGCAGAATTAGAATATGAGCAGTTGTTATTCCAGCAGTGTGTGTGTGTGTGTGTGTGTGTGGTGTGTGTCCTGGATGACGGAGCAGGTCAGCAACACCTGGAATAGCAAGTACTGCTGTTCTGTCTCTCTGTCTCTCTTGCTGTCCTCTCTCTCTCTGTCTTTCTTTGTCTCTCTTGCTGTCTCTTCTCTGTATCTCTTGCTGTCTCTCTCTCTCTGTCTTTCTTGCTGTCTCCCTCACTTTCTTTCTCTTGCTGTCAATTACAATTTTTTTCAATGTAAACAGCTTCATTGTCATGGGAAACGTACATTTAGATTGCCAAAGCGAGTGGTAAATAAAAAGTATATTTATAAAGAACTAAATATATACAAGTAAAAGTAAAAAATATATATATATAAAAATACAAAAAATACAAAAAATATAAAAATACAAAAATGAGATACAATAAAAGGAAAAAGGAAAAAATAATGGAAAATAAAGATTTTTTATTTTTTAAATGAATAAAAGATATATATAAAAAAAAATATATATATATATATATAATAATACAATTAATAATGGATATAATAAATGGGGATTGACAGGTGATTGACAATCTTTATGGAGGTTGTATCTCTCTCTCTGTCTTTTCTTTGTCTCTCTTGCTGTCTCTCTCTCTGTCTGTCTCTCTCTGTATCTCTTGCTGTCTCTCTCTCTGTCTGTCTCAGTCTCTCTTGCTCTCTCTCTCTGTCTTTCTCTTGTCTCTCTTGCTGTCTGTCTCTCTCTGTATCTCTTGCTGTCTCTCTCTCTCTGTCTTTCTTTGTCTCTCTTGCTGTCTCTTTCTGTATCTCTTGCTGTCTCTCTCTCTCGTCTTTCTCTGTCTCTCTGCTGTCTCTCTCTCGCTCTCACCCCCCTCTTGTCTCACTCTCACTCTACCCTTCTATCCCTCTCTCTCCCTCCCCCTTTCTCTCCTGCGATAACTCTCTCCCTGACTCCCTCTCTCTATCATTCTCTCTTTGGTCATTTCATCGCTCGCCCCCCTCTATCATTCTCTCACCTTCTCTCTCTCTCTCACCCTTGATGGCTTTCTCACCCGCTGTCCCTCACCCCTCCCTGCATCACCCTCTCTCTCACTCATTCTCTCTCTCGCCTCTATTGCTCCGCCTGGCTCCCTCTCTCCCAATCAGTCTCTCTTTATCTCTCTCTCTCTCTCTCTCTCTCTCTCTCTCTCTCTCTCTCTCTCTCTGCGCAAGCCATTCTGACAAGGTGTTTGTCTGAAACGCAGCTGAATTAATTCACCATGGAAGCACAAGACTGATGATATTGTGTCATCACCGAACCAGACCATGAATCCCCCCCCACACACCCAACACACACACACACCACACACACACACACACACACACACACACACACACACACACACACACAGGCACATGAACACACACATGCGACTTCACAGGAAGTTGAGCAGGCGGTTTACCCATCAGCCATTGCAGAACGATACTTATTGCAATAATAGGCTTTTCTGCATGTTTACATTTTCCAAAACTGCTATGGTTGCTGTGGTATGCTGGTTATGTTCCATTAATACAGTATCTGTGGGTCTTTAGCTCATTGTTTGACCCGTTGGCAATACTAAAACTCTGTTGAGTTTAAAGTAACTGTCTGGAGTCAAGTCCAGCCGAGTCCAGGTGAGGCGGGTGTATCGGCGACCATGTACACACATCCACCTGACCGCCTACTAGAGCCACCTGCTTAACAACGGATCATTGACTTGGATAATTAACTCTGGGAGAACTTGAAGGAGCTTTTTTTAATGTGTTTTAATGTGTAGCGACATTGGACCTTTCCCGAAGAATATACTACTATATTATATATCTGTTGGCTCGACTAATTAAACTGCGTTAAGATAGGGTCATTAAAGTGCAATAATTAATTCAGAATGACTCAGACATTAAGAATCCCCCCACGAAACTCAGAAATCACAAGCTGCCTCCTTGCAGGAGAAAAGTGAAGTATATTAAGTATAAAGTCTGTTGTCTGTGTCGCCTTGGCCGGTCGATGGTATTGATGAAGGGCGCTGGGGGCCGGCGGCTGGGGGTGGGGGGGCCGGTGGCCGGGGGGGCTTTGCCATTTGACGTTCTTCAGGATGCAGGGCCGGTCCTACTGGGCCCCACAATGCAGACCTGGATCCATACCTCTCCATAAAGCAACCTCGCTTGGCCGCTCAGCGTGCAAGCATTTAGGCTCTCTAAAAGGTAAATCAATATATAATGTATATATATATATTTATATATATATTTATATATGTTTTTTTTCTCACAGTTGTATTCTTCTTTTTGTTTCGTTTTCAGTGGAGAGATAAGTGAGTCCACCGCGACGGTGTCGGCGGTGACACACACTGACATGTTTGTCTTTCGCGGATAAAAATGGGATAAAAGTCTTGAAGGGACAAAACCCTTTCTCAGTTCCCCACGAGGGGAGACACTGCTCCTACCAAAACAGACACAACGTCTGGTGGGAAACATGAGATTATTAAACCACTCTCTCTCTCTCTCTCTCTCTCTCTTTCTCTCTCTCTCTCTCTCTCTCTCTCTCGCCCCTGGTGGCTGGGAGGGCTTCCACCCTCTGATGGGGCGCCACGCAGTGCACACACACACACACACACACACACACACACAGACACACATACACGTACATATACACACTCAGACATACAAACCAGCACAGCAAACAGAGAAATGTATCTCCATATTCTATCCGGTATTTGTCTATTTCTGTGTATAATCCATCCAGATAAAGGTGGTGGTAACGTTAGACGGTGGTACTCATGTCCTGGAGGACAGACCCCCAGCTGGAACCGCTGCAGACAGCTTGTTGCCTTCAGATCTGCCAGGGACAGATCAGTAGGTAGTGAGAAAAAGTCTGGTTATCATATTGAGCAGACCGGTGGGAAATAGACGGAATTACGAAATGAAAATGACACGGGTATAGACGGTACACCAGAAAGATGGAGCAAGTAAGAAGAAGAATAACAGAAAGAAAAGAGATGTAGAGAAGGGGTAATAAGCAAGAAAGAAGGAGATTTTATACCAGCTAGCAGTGGTAAGTAGTGAGTGGATGTAGAGATGATGTGATGGAGTGTTATGAGCTGGGGGGGCGTGTGAGTAGCCCCACAGTAGCACTTCGTGCTAGACGACTCAAGAACTAAACACAGAAAACACCAGAGATAAAAATTGTTACATCACACCTACACTGCGGCCCAGGTATAAGAAATCAGGAGAGCTTAGTAATATCCCCACAATAACCACGCAGCCCATAGCAATAGAATAAATAAATAAAATAAACAGCAGAATAAAAAATTTAATAAAAATAACCACAGGCTGTAGCCCCACCCACCCCACACTCTAACTGGGCCAGGTGTCCAGGTGTGGCCAATTAAGCCAGCCAGCCACCAGACACACACACACACACACACACTCCCACACTCCTCTCTTGTCTGACGTGTGAACTATCTCTCTCACTGTCTGCATGAGTTCATTATCTCCGTTTAGCTGGATATAAATAAGCATGAACACGTATCTCCTCTCCTAGCTCTGCCCACCTGATGCACTACAGAGCTCTGTGTGTGTGTGTGTGTGTGGTGTGTGTGTGTGTGTGTGTGTGTGTGTGTGTGTGTGTGTGGTGTGTGTGTGTGTGCTGTGTGTGTGTGTGTGTTTCGTGAAAGAGAGACCCAGGGGCTAATTGACTCCACTCTACCACGGCCCGGCCCCAGTCTGGTACAGAGGTCACAGACAGGCCACTCTGTAGCAGCCACTAAAATAACAAAACCTCAGTACTAGAACTGTATCCGGAGTTTGAAGACAGAAACAGACAAAAAGAGGAAGGGAGCAAGTGTCTGTGAGTCGTAGGTCCGTATGGAACGGAGAGAGGCCAGCGAGATAAATAATCGACATTACAAATATGATAGACTCTAAGCGAAAAACCATACGCCTGGCGAACCCATCTACTAATAAACTACAGACTACGTATTACTAGCCCTACACTGTCCGAAAGTGGAAAATGAGTTTGTGTCAACAAGCCGAAAAGAGAAACAAAATAAAAGTGCCCTATTATAGTTCTACAATCCATAGTTAACTCCTAGTAACAAAAAGCGGATCACTGAGCGTAGCTATACTAGCGAGACACGAGAGATGATCTCGGTGCGAGCAATACGATTTGGAATTAAGTTAAATAAAAGACGGCGTTTAAATGCACACAAAAGCCGTCCGTCACATCCAGCCCCCGTAGTCAAAGCGGATCTGCGTGAAACACGAGCGGTCTCGTCAGTTAATTGGTAAAGCGCGTTCACAACCACAACACTTTGATTGACCGAAGTGCTGAGCTGCTCGGGTAAAATTAAAACAGCAATTTGCACCGCGTGGAATATGACGGACAGACGAGGACTGCAGAGAACAGTAGGAGGGCCTGGCGGGGAGAGACAAGTTAAGAGATGAATTATCTCATTAGCTCAGTGGTGTTTACTCAGCGCTCCACTGATAGACTAAAGATAATACTACGTAACATCTACTCACCTCTCTGTCCGTGTGGGGGCCAATTCCTCCTCATCTGTATTCCGTCCAATTGTTGGACAGAATTGGTTTGTTGATGAGATGCAGTTTGCATTTTTTGTTTTGAATGATCACTTATCGCTGTGCACTCGCTTTGGATAACGTCTGCTAAATGACTCAAGATAAGATAAGATAATATAATACTTTATTAATCCCAGACAGTAGTAGAATGCACCACATGGGGAGTATTGTGTCTCCAGATCTTGCTCGGCTGTGTCTGACATCTGTATGTCTTGATTTCAATTCCATTACCATCCATATGATAGTCATACATGCATTCATCTCGACCCGTCTGGATTATTGCAACGCCCTGTACGCTGGTGTCAGCAAGGCCTCGCTGTCACGTTTACAGTTGGTACAGAACGCTGCCGCTAGGTTTCTGACAGGGACACGGAAGCGGGAGCATATTCCTTGCCTCCCTTCACTGGCTTCCTGTGCATTTTAGAATCGATTTTAAGATTTTAATGTTTGCATATAAAGCCCTCAATGGACTGGCCCCACAGTATCTGTCCGACCTCCTGCACCTGTACGTACCACCACGGTCTCTGAGGTCGGCGGACCACTCTCTCCTCACTGTCCCCAAGGCTAGACTGAAACAGAGGGGGGACGGGGCTTTCGCCGTCGTGGCCCCCAAACTCTGGAACGAGTTGCCTTTGCACATCAGGCTTGCCCCCACACTGCCCATTTTCAAGTCCCACCTCAAAACGCATCTATTTTCCCTGGCGTTTTAGTACCACGTATTTTAGTTGTATAACTTCTCTTAAATTATTTATTATTCTCTTTGTTCTTGATTTGTTTTGTTACTGTTTTTTACTGTGTTTTTCAAATTGTGTTTGACTCAATGTAAAGCACTTTGGGTCAACTTCGTTGTTTTTAAATGTGCTATATAAATAAAGTGGATTGGATTGGATACGTACGCAATAAATGGTTAAATCTGAATGATTTCTAACAAAAATCCCACGTGGGCGTGGCCTGACGTGTGTGTGCTCCTCCCCCAGGTGAGCATGCTTCCGGTGTGCCGCAGAGCGCTGACCAAGATGCTGTTCTGCCCGTACTGCGGCGGACTCCCGGGGCTCCGGCCCTGCAGGAACTACTGCCTCAATGTGATGCGCGGCTGCCTGGCCAACCAGGCCGACCTGGACACAGAGTGGACCCTCTTCCTGGGTAAGACCTCACCACCAGCACTCGCCCCCCCCTCGCCTGCGGCAGAGATTCAAGATTTCCTGAATCGATGCCCCTGGGGGGGGGGGGGGGGCTGTGAGTGTGTAAATGGATTGCATTAATACATCGCGCTTTACAGTTGCCTCACATTCACCCATTCATCGACGGCGGTGCCAACCATGCAAGGTAACAACCAACACGTCAGGAGCAGTTAGGTGGTGTCTTGCTCAGGGACACCTCCACACTTAGCTAGGCGGAGCCCGGGGATCGAACCAGCAACCTTTCACTTGCCAGACAACCGCTCTTACCTCCTGAGCTACTGCCGTGTGTGTGTGTGTGTGTTTATGAGTGTGTGTGTAAACTGGTGTGTAGATAATAGATAGTGGTGTGTGTATGTGTGCATGCTCGTGTGTTTGTGTGTTTATATGCTGTATGTCTGAGTGTCTATGTGTGTGTGTGTGTGTGTGTGTGTGTGTGTTGTGTGTGTGTGTTTGTGTGTGTGTGTGTGTGTGTGTGTGTGTGTGTGTGTGTGTGTGTGTGTGTGTGTGTGTGTGTGTGGTGTGTGTGTGTGCGTGTGTGTGTGTGTGTGTCTGTATGTGTGTTTGTGTGATGTTAATCTTTAGCAGTGTGTCACGGGGGGGGGGGGGGGGGGGGGGAGACAAGGGAGACAGAGCTGTTGGTTTTGTGAATCTGCTCTCTCTGACGGACTTACGCCGACTAAAACTCAAATGTTATTCATAGACGCTCATATTTCCATTCCTTCTGTGTGAGCCGTTGGGTTCAGCAGAGAGAGACACAAAGGAGAGAGCAGATCTGAAGGCAACAAGGCTTTTCTGCATGTTTACATTTTCCAAAACTGCTATGGTTGCTGTGGTATGCTGGTTATGTTCCATTAATACAGTATCTGTGGGTCTTTAGCTCATTGTTTGACCCGTTGGCAATACTAAAACTCTGTTGAGTTTAAAGTAACTGTCTGGAGTCAAGTCCAGCCGAGTCCAGGTGAGGCGGGTGTATCGGCGACCATGTACACACATCCACCTGACCGCCTACTAGAGCCACCTGCTTAACAACGGATCATTGACTTGGACAATTAACTCTGGGAGAACTTGAAGGAGCTTTTTTTTATGTGTTTTAATGTGTAGCGACATTGGACCTTTCCCGAAGAATATACCACATATATTATATATCTGTTGGCTCGACTA
This sequence comes from Coryphaenoides rupestris, assembly GCA_002895965.2. NCBI lineage: Eukaryota > Metazoa > Chordata > Actinopteri > Gadiformes > Macrouridae > Coryphaenoides > Coryphaenoides rupestris. The sequence continues at coordinate 529,587 of PIJE02000097.1, forward strand.
ATTAAAACTGCGTTAAGATAGGGTCATTAAAGTGCAATAATTAATTCAGAATGACTCAGACATTAAGAATCCCCCCAGAAACTCAGAAATCACAAGCTGCCTCCTTGCAGGAGAAAAGTGAAGTATATTAAGTATAAAGTCTGTTGTCTGTGTCGCCTTGGCCGGTCGATGGTATTGATGAAGGGCGCTGGGGGCCGGCGGCTGGGGGTGGGGGGGCCGGTGGCCGGGGGGGCTTTGCCATTTGACGTTCTTCAGGATGCAGGGCCGGTCCTACTGGGCCCCACAATGCAGACCTGGATCCATACCTCTCCATAAAGCAACCTCGCTTGGCCGCTCAGCGTGCAAGCATTTAGGCTCTCTAAAAGGTAAATCAATATATAATGTATATATATATATTTATATATATATTTATATATGTTTTTTTTCTCACAGTTGTATTCTTCTTTTTGTTTCGTTTTCAGTGGAGAGATAAGTGAGTCCACCGCGACGGCGTCGGCGGTGACACACACTGACATGTTTGTCTTTCGCGGATAAAAATGGGATAAAAGTCTTGAAGGGACAAAAGCCTTTCTCAGTTCCCCACGAGGGGAGACACTGCTCCTCCCAAAACAGACACAACGTCTGCTGGGAAACATGAGCTTATTAAAAATGGGATAAAAGTCTCGAAGGGACAAAACCCTTTCTCAGTTCCCCACGAGGGGAGACACTGCTCCTACCAAAACAGACACAACGTCTGGTGGGAAACATGAGATTATTAAACCACTCTCTCTCTCTCTCTCTCTCTCTCTTTCTCTCTCTCTCTCTCTCTCTTCTCTCTCTCTCTCTCTCGCCCCTGGTGGCTGGGAGGGCTTCCACCCTCTGATGGGGCGCCACGCAGTGCACACACACACACACACACACACACACACACACACAGACACACATACACGTACATATACACACTCAGACATACAAACCAGCACAGCAAACAGAGAAATGTATCTCCATATTCTATCCGGTATTTGTCTATTTCTGTGTATAATCCATCCAGATAAAGGTGGTGGTAACGTTAGACGGTGGTACTCATGTCCTGGAGGACAGACCCCCAGCTGGAACCGCTGCAGACAGCTTGTTGCCTTCAGATCTGTTTGACTCAATGTAAAGCACTTTGGGTCAACTTCGTTGTTTTTAAATGTGCTATATAAATAAAGTGGATTGGATTGGATACGTACGCAATAAATGGTTAAATCTGAATGATTTCTAACAAAAATCCCACGTGGGCGTGGCCTGACGTGTGTGTGCTCCTCCCCCAGGTGAGCATGCTTCCGGTGTGCCGCAGAGCGCTGACCAAGATGCTGTTCTGCCCGTACTGCGGCGGACTCCCGGGGCTCCGGCCCTGCAGGAACTACTGCCTCAATGTGATGCGCGGCTGCCTGGCCAACCAGGCCGACCTGGACACAGAGTGGACCCTCTTCCTGGGTAAGACCTCACCACCAGCACTCGCCCCCCCCTCGCCTGCGGCAGAGATTCAAGATTTCCTGAATCGATGCCCCTGGGTGGGGGGGGGGCTGTGAGTGTGTAAATGGATTGCATTAATAAAGCGCTTTACAGTTGCCTCACATTCACCCATCGACGGCGGTGCCAACCATGCAAGGTAACAACCAACACGTCAGGAGCAGTTAGGTGGTGTCTTGCTCATGGACACCTCCACACTTAGCTAGGCGGAGCCCAGGGATCGAACCAGCAACCTTTCACTTGCCAGACAACCGCTCTTACCTCCTGAGCTACTGCCGTGTGTGTGTGTGTGTGTTTATGAGTGTGTGTGTAAACTGGTGTGTAGATATAGATAGTGTGTGTGTGTATGTGCATGTGTGTGTGTGTGTGTGTTTCTGTTTGTCTGAGTGTCATGTTCGTTTGTGTGTGTGTGTGTGTGTGTGTGTGTGTATGTGTCATATGTTGTGTATTGTGTGTGTGTGTTTGGTGTGTGTGTGTGTGTGTGTGTGTGTGTATGTGTGTGTGTGGTGTGTGTGTGTGTGTGTGTGTGTGTGTGTGTGTGTTGTGTGTGTATGTTTTGAGTGTGTCACCAGTGCGGGGGGGGGAGACAAGGGAGACAGAGCTGTTGGTTTTGTGAATCTGCTCTCTCTGACGGACTTACGCCGACTAAAACTCAAATGTTATTCATAGACGCTCATATTTCCATTCTTTACATTGAGTCAAACACAATTTGAAAAACAGTAAAAAACAGTAACAAGAACAAGAACAAAGAGAATAATAAATAATTTAAGAGAAGTTATACAACTAAAATACGTGGTACTAAAACGCCCGGGAAAATAGATGCGTTTTGAGGTGGGACTTGAAAATGGGCAGTGTGGGGGCAAGCCTGATGTGCAAAGGCAACTCGTTCCAGAGGTTGGGGGCCACGACGGCGAAAGCCCCGTCCCCCCTCTGTTTCAGTCTAGCCTTGGGGACAGTGAGGAGAGAGTGGTCCGCCGACCTCAGAGACCGTGGTGGTACGTACAGGTGCAGGAGGTCGGACAGATACTGTGGGGCCAGTCCATTGAGGGCTTTATATGCAAACATTAAAATCTTAAAATCGATTCTAAACTTCACAGGAAGCCAGTGAAGGGAGGCAAGGACTGGCGTAATATGCTCCCGCTTCCGTGTCCCTGTCAGAAACCTAGCGGCAGCGTTCTGTACCAACTGTAAACGTGACAGCGAGGCCTTGCTGACACCAGCGTACAGGGCGTTGCAATAATCCAGACGGGTCGAGATGAATGCATGTATGACTATCATATGGATGGTAATGGAATTGAAATCAAGACATACAGATGTCAGACACAGCCGAGCAAGATCTGGAGACACAATACTCCCCATGTGGTGCATTCTACTACTGCACCGCACGTCTGGGATTAATAAAGTATTACATTATCTTATCTTATCTTGAGTCATTTAGCAGACGTTATCCAAAGCGAGTACACAGCGATAAGTGATCATTCAAAACAAAAAATGCAAACTGCATCTCATCAACAAACCAATTCTGTCCAACAATTGGACGGAATACAGATGAGGAGGAATTGGCCCCCACACGGACAGAGAGGTGAGTAGATGTTACGTAGTGTTATCTTTAGTCTATCAGTGGAGCGCTGAGTAAACACCACTGAGCTAATGAGATAATTCATCTCTTAACTTGTCTCTCCCCGCCAGGCCCTCCTACTGTTCTCTGCAGTCCTCGTCTGTCCGTCATATTCCACGCGGTGCAAATTGCTGTTTTAATTTTACCCGAGCAGCTCAGCACTTCGGTCAATCAAAGTGTTGTGGTTGTGAACGCGCTTTACCAATTAACTGACGAGACCGCTCGTGTTTCACGCAGATCCGCTTTGACTACGGGGGCTGGATGTGACGGACGGCTTTTGATGGACGCCGGGGCCGCTGGCTGTCGTACACTCTGCTCCGTTCACACGGAACACGCCTCACACACGCTCCCTCCTCTTCCTACACCGGCAGGTCAGACATGAGGAGGAGTGATGCTACAGGGCTGTCATGTTTTACCAGACGGGCCGGTCTGATCTCTGCCTGTCTCTGGGGGGACCAATCACACGCGACACGCGACACGCCACACACACACACACACACACACACACACACAGCTCTGTAGCGCATCAGGTGGGCAGAGCTAGGAGAGGAGATAAGTGTTCATGCTTATTTATATCCAGCTAAACGGAGATAATGAACTCATGCAGACAGTGAGAGAGATAGTTCACACGTCAGACAAGAGAGGAGTGTGGGAGTGTGTGTGTGTGTGTGTGTGTCTGGTGGCTGGCTGGCTTAATTGGCCTCACCTGGCCCAGTTAGAGACTACGGGATTATCACATCGGGGGGAGTGTGTGTGGTTGGTGGCTCATCCTCACCTGACCCGAGGCAGGCTGGCGAGACTCTGGGGCGGCCGGGAGAGGCTGCACACCCGGGGAGGCGTTGGGGAATAAGGGTTCAGAGGTGAAACCTCTCTGAGGGGACCTGTACCACCACTACAGTAATCCGGCCTTCTACCCAACATCTCCTGGTGTCCTGGTGGTGGGAGGAGCCAAGAGACGCCGTGTGGGTGAGGTGTGGCGTGAGCTGCTGCTGTTCTAGAAAGTACCTTCTCTAACAAACCTTAGACTGACACAGACCTAAACTCTACAGTACAATGTGGATATGTCTGTCTGTCTGTCTGTCTGTCTGTCTGTCTGTCTCTGTCTGTCTGTCTGTCTGTCTTTATATCTGTCTTTATATCTGTCTGTCTGTCAGTCTGTCTGTCTTTATATAGTCTATATCTGTCTGTTCTTTATATATCTGTCTTTATTATGTCTATCTGTCTTTATATATCTGTCTGTCTGTCTTTATATATCTGTCTTTATATATCTGTCTGTTTAAATATCTGTCAAATATCTGACTTACTTCCCATATCTGTTCACACGTGATTTACTTTGATACAAACTTTTCTCAGTTCTATTGAGGAGCTCATTTCATTGTCATCATCTTTCTTGCGTATTTCTAATATTTTCATCATGTGTTGGTTCGGTACCCCGGCTCCAGCGTGTGACAGACCCCCAATCCGCTCCCCGTCCTCAACCCCTCCCGGATCGCCCGTCAAACCTCTGGATTCTGTTTCTTCTGCGTTGATGATGAGGATTTCTCGTGCTGCGTTTCATGTTTCTGTGGATTCTACACGCGGCGTGTCATGGCGGCGTCGACAAATCGATGCGCAGCATATGGTGACGGTGGCAGTGGTGGCGATGATGGTGGCGTCTTGTTAATTAAACGGGTTCTGCTGAAACACTCCCAGACGAGCGGGACCGGCTCTCGACGGGCCGCTGGCACGCGGGCGGGAGGCGGGAGGCGGGTGGCGGCTGCGGCGGCGATGAAATCAGCGCCTCCACAGACACTCCGGTGGCGCTGAGCAGACATGGCCGCCGCTGCTCGCTGCCCGCGTTGGCAGACGGCAAATGTCACCGACGCCTCGTTTGATCGCTGATTCCCCCCGTTGTCTGCAGAAGCCACCAGAAGGGCCTTTCATCAACACACACACACACACACACACACACACACATGCTTGAACACACACACACACACACACACACACACACACACACATTAACACACACACACACACACATTAACACACACACACACACACACAACACACACACACACACACACACACACACACACACTTAACACACACACACACACTTACACACACACACACACACACAAACACACATACATCTAAACACACACACACACACACTACACACACACACAACACTACACACACACACACACACAAACACACACACACACACACACAACACAACACACACACACACACACAACACACACACACAAATGCAGATAACGCACACACAGACAAACACACAACACATCTACCACACGACACTGGTCGTGTACAGAGCGATCTGCTAGAAGGCGGGAAGAATCGCCCGACTCAGACCGTACCATGGTACATGATCTGAGACTGGGGCCTGGACGTCTCACTCTCCCCACCACCCCTCCCAACCTCCCCCAGTGGGTCAATCGGAGACGTGGCCAGGAACAACGAGTCCGTGCGGGGGATCCTATGGTGGCCGGGATATGCCGAGAGATACCCCTTGGGCGCACGAGTCTGTGTTCCCGCTGTGTCCTGGCCTGGCTCTGCCGATCTGGCAGAAGCCTTTGCTTCTGATCGACGAGCGTAGTAGTTAGATCGCTCACGCGCATGAATTCAGGGCGCTGTTGATGAGATCGTCGTTGATGATTGTTGTCAAAGAGTTTGAGCTGAGCGGCGATCTGCTGCAGTTCGACTAGCGTGTAGTTCTAACGTCTGAGTGCGCCGACTGTGGTGTGTGCTGTGTGATAAATCGCTCACCTCTGCGCTCGCCTCCACCACCCTCCGACACATCCACTCCGCACACCACAGCCTTCCACAGGGATGCGATGTGCGAGGCGTGCGGACTGCGGGCATGTCATTGGCTCGGATATGTCCTCCGCGCCATAAACACATTAGACACGCGTGGCGATGACGAGTCCCGTGACGCAGGCGTGTTCCCCGACCCCCCCCCACCCACCCACCCAACCCCCCGGTGTGCCTGACATGACGCTAGCGTGTTTAAATACGCGGCGACCGCAGCAGTGTGTCAACGGCCGGGTCCCGCTAATCACATGTGAAGTCGAGAGTGGTGGCGGTGGGACCTCGGGGAAGGGGACGGGAAACTACTTTGTGAAAGTTTACCTCGCGTTCAAAGGACTCCGTTTGCCCTTCAAGACTTCCGAGACTTCTGTGGTTAGAAGAATGTTCTTATTTACTGGTCACCCATCAGATTCTCCGAACAACAGAGTCACAGCAGAGTTTTAATCTGCTCTCAACAGCGTCTATCCGGGCATTGTTCTCCAAGTACACAGGCGGTAGTGGTGTTGGAAGTCTGGTTTATTGCAACGGTGGGTATGAAATGAAATGACACGGAGTAGACGGTACATGCTAGCGCTTCCCTGCGTGTGTGTGTGTGTGTGTGTGTTGGTGGCTGGCTTAACTTGTGGTGCACTGATTAGCGACAAACCACAGGCTTCTAACTGAGCCAGGTGAGGCTGTAGCTCCACCCCCCCCCCCACCAGACTCTAACTGGGCCAGGTGAGTGGCCAATTAAGCCAGCCAGCCACCGACACACACACACACACTCCCACACTCCTCTCTTGTCTGACGTGTGAACTATCTCTCTCACTGTCTGCATGAGTTCATTATCTCCGTTTAGCTGGATATAAATAAGCATGAACACTTATCTCCTCTCCTAGCTCTGCCCACCTGATGCGCTACAGAGCTGCTGTGTGTGTGTGTGTGTGTGTGTGTGTGTGTGGCGTGTCGCGTGTCGCGTGTCGCGTGTGATTGGTCCCCCCAGAGACAGGCAGAGATCAGACCGGCCCGTCTGGTAAAACATGACAGCCCTGTAGCATCACTCCTCCTCATGTCTGACCTGCCGGTGTAGGAAGAGGAGGGAGCGTGTGTGAGGCGTGTTCCGTGTGAACGGAGCAGAGTGTACGACAGCCAGCGGCCCCGGCGTCCATCAAAAGCCGTCCGTCACATCCAGCCCCCGTAGTCAAAGCGGATCTGCGTGAAACACGAGCGGTCTCGTCAGTTAATTGGTAAAGCGCGTTCACAACCACAACACTTTGATTGACCGAAGTGCTGAGCTGCTCGGGTAAAATTAAAACAGCAATTTGCACCGCGTGGAATATGACGGACAGACGAGGACTGCAGAGAACAGTAGGAGGGCCTGGCGGGGAGAGACAAGTTAAGAGATGAATTATCTCATTAGCTCAGTGGTGTTTACTCAGCGCTCCACTGATAGACTAAAGATAATACTACGTAACATCTACTCACCTCTCTGTCCGTGTGGGGGCCAATTCCTCCTCATCTGTATTCCGTCCAATTGTTGGACAGAATTGGTTTGTTGATGAGATGCAGTTTGCATTTTTTGTTTTGAATGATCACTTATCGCTGTGCACTCGCTTTGGATAACGTCTGCTAAATGACTCAAGATAAGATAAGATAATATAATACTTTATTAATCCCAGACAGTAGTAGAATGCACCACATGGGGAGTATTGTGTCTCCAGATCTTGCTCGGCTGTGTCTGACATCTGTATGTCTTGATTTCAATTCCATTACCATCCATAGATAGTCATACATGCATTTATCTCTACCCGTCTGGATTATTGCAACGCCCTGTACGCTGGTGTCAGCAAGGCCTCGCTGTCACGTTTACAGTTGGTACAGAACGCTGCCGCTAGGTTTCTGACAGGGACACGGAAGCGGGAGCATATTACACCAGTCCTTGCCTCCCTTCACTGGCTTCCTGTGCATTTTAGAATCGATTTTAAGATTTTAATGTTTGCATATAAAGCCCTCAATGGACTGGCCCCACAGTATCTGTCCGACCTCCTGCACCTGTACGTACCGCCACGGTCTCTGAGGTCGGCGGACCACTCTCTCCTCACTGTCCCCAAGGCTAGACTGAAACAGAGGGGGGACGGGGCCGTCGTGG
>PIJE02000097.1:542643-545143 GCA_002895965.2 Coryphaenoides rupestris
AAAGAACTGGATCAGCTGAGATTGCAATAGATTTTACTTGATCTCAAAATATATGTGTATTTAATGTATATATGTATATTTAATGTATATATGTATATGGGGTGGGGGTCGGCGACACTGCTCTCTAATGTTGTCTGCAGTGCCCATTTGAACCACTCTGTGTCATTGTTATATTGTATAGCATCTTTAATGACATGCATCTGAATCACTGTAAGGCGCTTTGGATGAAAGCATCTGCTAACTGACTGAAAGAGTAAATAGTATGAGAGATGATAGATTACAAAAAACATTGAAATGAAAAGGATGTCGTTTCGCGGGATTATGTGCGATGGGAGCAGAGGAGGAGGAGGAGGAGGCGGCCTGTAGCTGGGCAGTAATCTGCTAATCTGGTCGACTGGTCGTGATGCACGGCTAAGAGGCTGCAGGATGCTGACTCAAGATTTAAGATCCAAGAGTCACATCGGTCACATTCACACCCAGGATGTACAGAGAAATGTAAATGAAAGTGTAAGTGTGTGTGTGTGGGGGGGGGATTTACACAACAATCTACTTAGCAGCCGTTTAATGTCTGTCATGACACCATGCTGGGTGTGTTGGTGTGTGTGCTGATGTGCTGTATCACTTGATGTGTGCATGTGTGTGTGTGTGTGTGTGTCTGTGTGCTGATGTGCATGTGTGTGTGTGCATGTGTGTGTGTGTGTGTGTGTGCGTGCCTGTCACTGTACAGAAAGTCTCCTCACGCTGAGAATTGAAGTCACGCGGAAGCCACACGGACTGTTCCTGCGCAGACACATCACACGTTCTCTCCACGCTAGCATCCGAGGCGTGTTCAGTAGCGTGTTGTGTGAAGCCCTCTGCACGACAGAGCCACCGCTGCTTAGCATGCGGGGCTACGTAGCATGTCACGGTACTTAGGATGTGAGCGTCTGTCGGATGCTAGGTACTGCTCACAGTATGTTACAGCGTGTTAGTGTGTTACAGCAGCACAGTGGTTCCTAACCTCCTTTCCCCCCCGTGTGGTGGTGGTGACCCAATTTAACTTCTTACATTTACTGTCGTTTTAACCCGATCAATCGCTGCAATATCAATGTCTCAGTGAATGCGTGCACCTCAAGCCATTAGCTTGTGGGTGCAGATAATGCTGCAGTCTGTCTGTTTGCATGTACAGTATGTATACACCACACATCTACATGTTTTAATCCAAAATGCACAATCCAAAAATATCTATAGCTGAACATATTTACTGTATATTTATATGTATTTATGTTTGTATGTATGAAGGAGGGGCAGACCGCTGAGTGTGTTGGACAACAGAGTACTTATCATGTTAAGAGCAGCGCAGGAGCTCTCTCTCTCTGCTCCGCCGCCGGGTAAATAATAAGGCTAAAAACAAACAGAGGCACCGAGGATCTCCGGAGAGCCATCGGCAGACAGGAATATCGATAAACGGAATAAATATGGAATAAATTCTGTGTATTTTATTCACAAATGCAATCCTGGACTGCTGTCTTACCACTATAATACTACTTTTGCTTTCAGCCCTACTTGTTGTGCGTTCAACATTATCTTTACCATCTATGTTTCAACCATGTCGCTTTTGCAGCGAAAAAGATTACACCGGAGAAAGCTTATTTATATATTTAACTTCAGATAAAGACTGTCACATTGGGCCATGTTGACTTTGACTTGATGTTATGATGAACAGACTAGACCATTAAAAGGACTCAATAGACCACACATCGATGCCTTGTCATGATCGGAGGCTGAATGCTAGTGTGACCAGAAGTCTACCAATACAATGTGTGGCATCTCATGGAGCACCCTGAGAGAGAGAGACGGGGGGGGGGGGGGGGGGGGGGGGGGGGGGGGGGTGCCACCTCAGCAGTCCCCCGGCCTCGGCTTTTAACGTGTTCTCACACCATCCTGGGTGGGGAGGTGGAAGGAAGAGGCGGTTGCCACGGTGATTAACATGGCACATGTCAAGCTGAATCAGTGAAGCGTGGCATGGCTCTGGGCTGACGGCTGGGGGGGGGTGGGGGGGAGTCCCGACGCGGTCTTGTGTGTGTGTGTGTGTGTGTGTGTGTGTGTGTGTGTGTGTGTGTGTGTGGTTGTATTGTGTGTGTGTGTGTGTGTGTGTGTGGCCAGGGGGGGCAGGGCGCTCCATCCGTGTCTGACAGCATCCATCTTGGGGCCAGGCACGTGCTGCATGGTAACCTAGAGATATTTCGTGGTGGAACTTTGGATGAAAGCGTCCCTTCTTCTTCTTCTTCTTCTTCTTCTTGTCCTCTGTGGTACATCTTCTTCTTCCACACGGGCTCCAGGGCTGCCAGGCTGAGTGTGGCTCGACGGACTTACCCTTCACTGGGGGGGCGGTGGTCCTACGGGCAGACACTGAAAGGATGTGTGGGGAAGCAGACGACTAGAAGTGAAAGGAGTTGACAGCATCCGCCGTCGTCGTGGGGACCGGCCCAGCTCTGTCCTGTCTCGCGAGACGACGGTT
>PIJE02000097.1:547643-580143 GCA_002895965.2 Coryphaenoides rupestris
GCCGCGTTGTAGAATCCACAGAAACATGAAAACGCAAGCACGAGAAATCCTCATCTATCAACGCAGAAGAAACAGAATCCAGAGGTTTGACGGGCGATCCGGAGGGGTTGAGGATGGGGAGCGGATCGGGGGTCTGTCACACGCTGGAACCGGGGTACCGAACCAACACATGATGAAAATATTAGAAATACGCAAAGCAAGATGATGACAATGAAATGAGCTCCTCAATAGAACTGAGAAAAGTTAGTATCAAAGTAAATCCACGTGTGAACAGATTATGGGAAGTAAGTCAGATATTTGACAGATATTTAAAACCAGACAGACGGATATATAAAGACAGATATATAAAGACAGACAGACAGATATATAAAGACAGACAAGACGGACAGACAGACAGACATATAAGGACAGACACATAAATAAAGACAGACAGACAGACAGGACAGGACAGACAGACATATCCACATTGTACTGTACAGTTTAGGTCCTGTGTCAGTGTCTATTCCAAGTCTAAGGTTTGTTAGAGAAGGTACTTTCTAGAACGTGTACAGCAGCAGCTCACGCCCACACCTCACCCACATGGCTTCTCTTGGCTCCTCCCACCACCAGGACACCAGGAGATGTTAGGTAGGAGGCCGGATTACTGTAGTGGGTGGTACAGGTCCCCTCAAGAGAGGTTTCACCTCTGAACCCTTATTCCCCAACGCCCCCGGGTTGTGCAGCCTCTCCCGGCCCCAGAGTCTCGCCGGCCTGCCTCGGGTCAGGTGAGGCTGAGCCACCAACCACACACACTCCCCCCCGATGTGAAATGAGAGACTCAGATCCAGCTAACACATCAGTAACACAACGTTTTACCTGCGACCACAGACACAAAACTAAACGCCTAAAAATACAACTGAACCTTCCTGAGATGTCAAGTTTTTCTTCATTTATCAAGAGACCAGTCAAGACAAGTTAGTAGTGGCTCTGTAACCTATATTATCCACCTATTCAAAAAAGTATGCAAAATGTAAAATCTGCCCATTGGATAATAACCTAATTCTAAATGCAAATCATACACTTCCTCTGCAATTTTCTTGCCATAAATATCCAGATTTACTCCACAAAGTAACACAAGGCTAGATAGGGTCACTTTGGAATGATCCAATCCACATCCATCCATGTTTCTTCCGAGCACAACAGATCCTAACCCCTACCTCCTCCTTAAAGGTGCTGCATGTAACACATTTACTGGACTAAATCATTAAATGACCATGATAGGATACCTGGCTTCTCCCACAACAACGCTCCAGGCCGGAATGTTCTCCTTGGAATGTGTCATCCCGGACCAGAACATGTGTTTTTGTTTTGGTCTGTGAGTCAGTATTCTCTGAGCAAACACAGCTTGCTGAAGCCATGGAATTAAGAATAAAGAACTGGATCAGCTGAGATTGCAATAGATTTTACTTGATCTCAAAATATATGTATATTAATTATATATGTATGTGGGGGTGGGGTCGAGACACCTCTCTCTAATGTTGTCTGCAGTGCCCATTTGAACCACTCTGTGTCATTGTTATATTGTATAGCACCTTTAATGACATGCATCTGAATCACTGTAAGGCGCTTTGGATGAAAGCATCTGCTAACTGACTGAAAGAGTAAATAGTATAAGCGATGATAGATTACAAAAAAACATTGAAATGAAAAGGACGTCGTTTCGCGGATTATGTGCGATGGGAGCAGAGGAGGAGGAGGAGGAGGCGGCCCTGTAGCTCGCGGCTGTAATTCTGCTAATCTGGTCGACTGGTCGTGATGCACGGGCTAAGAGGCCTGCAGGATGCTGACTCAAGATTTAGATCCAAGAGTCACATCGAGTCACATTCACACCCAGGATGTACAGAGAAATGTAAATGAAAGTGTAAGTGAAAGGTGTGTGTGTGGGGGGGGGGGGGGGGGGGGGATTTACACAAACAATCTACTTAGCAGCCGTTTAATGTCCTGTCATGACACCATGCTGGGTGTGTTGGTGTGTGTGCTGATGCATGTCATCCACTTGATGTGTGCATGTGTGTGTTGTGTGTGGTGTGTGTGTCTGTGTGCTGATGTGCATGTGTGTGTGTGGCATGTGGTGTGTGTGTGTGTGTGTGTGTGTGGTGTGTGTGTGTGTGTGCGTGCCTGTCACTGTACAGAAAGTCTCCTCACGCTGAGAATTGAAGTCACGCGGAAGCCACACGGACTGTTCCTGCGCAGACACATCACACGTTCTCTCCACGCTAGCATCCGAGGCGTGTTCAGTAGCGTGTTTGTGTGAAGCCCTCTGCACGACAGAGCCACCGCTGCTTAGCATGCGGGGCTACGTAGCATGTCACGGTACTTAGGATGTGAGCGTCTGTCGGATGCTAGGTACCGCTCACAGTATGTTACAGCGTGTTAGTGTGTTTACAGCAGCACAGTGGTTCCTAACCTCCTTTCCCCCCCCGTGTGGTGGTGGTGACCCAATTTAACTTCTTACATTTACTGTCGTTTTAACCCAATCAATCGCTGCAATATCAATGTCTCAGTGAATGCGTGCACCTCAAGCCATTAGCTTGTGGTGCAGATAATGCTGCAGTCTGTCTGTTTGCATGTACAGTATGTATACAACACACATCTACATGTTTTAATCCAAAATGCACAATCCAAAAATATCTATAGCTGAACATATTTACTGTATATTTATATGTATTTATGTTATGTATGTATGAAGGAGGGGCAGACCGCTGAGTGTGTTGGACAACAGAGTACTTATCATGTTAAGAGCAGCGCAGGAGCTCTCTCTCTCTGCTCCGCCGCCGGGTAAATAATAAGGCTAAAAACAAACAGAGGCACCGGGGATCTCCGGAGAGCCATCGGCAGACAACAGACAAACAGACGACAGAGGGGAGGGCGTGTCCATCACGGCAGTCCTTTCCGCGCCTCGGCTTTTAACGTGTTCTCACACCATCCTGGGTGGGGAGGTGGAAGGAAGAGGCGGTTGCCACGGTGATTAACATGGCACATGTCAAGCTGAATCAGTGAAGCGTGGCATGGCTCTGGCTGGCAGGGGCAGGCTGGCAGGGCAGGGTCCCTGGCGGTGCAGAGCGTGTGTGTGTGTGTGTGTGTGTGTGTGTGTGTGTGTGTGTGTGTGTGTGTGTGTGTGTGTGTGTGGCCAGGGGGGGCAGGGCGCTCCATCCGTGTCTGACAGCATCCATCTTGGGGCCAGGCACGTGCTGCATGGTAACCTAGAGATATTTCGTGGTGGAACTTTGGATGAAAGCGTCCCTTCTTCTTCTTCTTCTTCTTCTTGTCCTCTGTGGTACATCTTCTTCTTCCACACGGGCTCCAGGGCTGCCAGGCTGAGTGTGGCTCGACGGACTTACCCTTCACTGGGGGGGCGGTGGTCCTACGGGCAGACACTGAAAGGATGTGTGGGGAAGCAGACGACTAGAAGTGAAAGGAGTTGACAGCATCCGCCGTCGTCGTGGGGACCGGCCCAGCTCTGTCCTGTCTCGCGAGACGACGGTTCAAGAGTTTGTGCGAACGACGCACGGCGAGGAAATGTTTTGAGCGCCGATTCTGTTTTTAACTCCCGAGTCCCACGAAGACATTTTTTTAATCTTCCCCAGAACAGACGAGACAAGATGGCGGGGTCAGGTGCAGCTTAAGCAAACGACTAAATGAGGAAAAAACAAGCAAACAAGTCAATAAAAGAGACAAATAAATCAGAGATGTCTCTGGTGTCTCTCACAACGGAAACATTGTCCTTCTGCTCGGTCGCCACTTCAGGCGACAGCAACCCGCTAACAAAGCCTTTTAGTCGCTCTCATTTCTGTACATTTTATTTGTTTTGTGTCGACGTAGTTTCCTTCAGGGATGTGTGTGTGTTTGTGTGTGTGTGTGTGTGTGTGTGTGTGTGTGTGTGTGTGTGTGTGTGTGTGTGTGTGTGTGTGTGTGTGTGTGTGTGTGTGTGTGTGTGTGTGTGTGTGTGTGTGTGTGTGTGTGTGTGTGCTGTGTGTGTGTGTGTGTGTGTGTGTGTGTGTGTGTGTGTGTGTGTGTGTGTGTGTGTGTGTGTGTGTGTGTGTGTGTGTGTGTGTGTGTGTGAATGCATGCGTGTGTGTGTGTGTGTGTGTGTGTGTGTGTGTGTGTGTGTGTGTGTGTGTGTGGGAGGGGGGGGGGGGTTATCCCGACACCAGATGGTCCTCTAACGTGCACCAGTGTGGCTCACCACTCATTGCAGCATTTATACTAATGGAGGCAGGAATTGCGCAGGGATGCTGGGGCCGCCGCCGCCCGCCGCCGCCGCGGCGTCCTACGCTATCGCGCTCCCTCGTAGCATCGTTGCGGTGCGCATCCTGTCTCCCTAATTATGACGGAGCTGCTGGTGAGACAACTTTTTGGCCACCTCGCCGGTCGTCGCCGACGGTCCCGGCGGTGGGCGCTCGTGTTTGGCCTCGGTGGCGACGCTTGCCCCCCCACCCCCCCATCCTTCACAGCTCCCCTCTCTCTCTCTCAGGGTGCTCCATGAGATGCCACACATTGTATTGGTAGACTTCTGGTCACACTAGCATTCAGCCTCCGATCATGACAAGGCATCGATGTGTGGTCTATTGAGTCCTTTTAATGGTCTAGTCTGTTCATCATAACATCAAGTCAAAGTCAACATGGCCCAATGTGACAGTCTTTATCTGAAGTTAAATATATAAATAAGATTTCTCCGGTGTAATCTTTTTCGCTGCAAAAGCGACATGGTTGAAACATAGATGGTAAAGATAATGTTGAACGCACAACAAGTAGGGCTGAAAGCAAAAGTAGTATTATAGTGGTAAGACAGCAGTCCAGGATTGCATTTGTGAATAAAATACACAGAATTTATTCCATATTTATTCCGTTTATCCAGATTTATTCCGTTTATCGATATTCCTTTCACATTTGAGGAGCCTTTTGGGGTCGCCAATTGCCGATAGATTAAATAACATGAACACCTGTATTCATATCTGTGCAAAGTAACCTTGATAACATAACGTGTTATCACTCTTATCACTCTGCACATTTACATTTATTTATTTTTATTTACTAAATAATAATATTACCCACGGAAAATGTATTAACAAAATAATAGTTCCAGAATGAATTAAATGTAAACTTTGTGAAATAGAACAGAAATAATAGAATGTGCCGATGAGCGCGTACAAAGTACTGACAAAGTAAAGTAAAAATGAATGAATTGCAGTATACAGTATATTGCAATGATAATGTATGGTTGTCACAAAGTTTGCCTCGAGCTCACCTGGACACCATTTGGGAACCACTGCTCTCGACGGCAAGTGGTATAGACCGAGGATACTGGGGATGATTTAATGATGTCGTTATTGATGGTTTTACGACATGAGTGACTGACTATGCATCAGATTTACGAGTTACAGATGAGAACGAGGAACATGTTGTCTCAGAGCCGGTCAGTTAAACATCGATTGTGAATAATCAATCTCACTTGTGTTGTTCTGACCCTCGTGTTTCCTAAACACACGAAGAAATGACTTTGGCATCCGCGCAGCATTTTGAATAACCGCAGAATCCTTCAGCCGGCCCACGTACTTCATCTGGTCGGGCTGAGAAGACGACGCCCACTGCACTCTGCTTCTTCTTCTGTGGTGCCCCCTGCGTCTCTCTTAATGGTCTTAATGGAGTCCGGATCAAAGCGTGGAGTGGACCGCCGTGTCTGACTGGACCTCATGACGCTTTGCACATTGGACGCACTTTGTTGAGCGGTGACCTCGTAATTCTAATAATAATAATAATAATACAAATATTTAAAAAGTCTTTTCAACACTGAAAGTAACTTCCGCAACGAGAATTCATTTCCACATCAGAGCTGAGATTGAAACCGGTATTAATCCTCAATCTCACATTTTCTTTGGTAACATTTGAAACGGAAAGTTCAAATTATGTAAATAAACATTATAATGTCACGACATTTTTATGAAATAGACTTTTGTGGGACATGATCTTTTTTTGGAAATATTTTTTCCTAATTTAATAAAGTTGCATATTAACTCAGCGGATCACTTCTCGCTGTTCCGGGGGCCCAGCGGTGGTCCAGTCCAGGTGTTGCCGTGAGCCTGGACCACCGGGTTTGGGAACATCACAAGACTTTATTATTAGCCTTTAATATGGTAGCGGCTGAGACGCGCCGCCGCCACCTGCTCTTTGCTGTATTCAGCACAGATCTAAATCTTTTAATTAAAAAGGACATCTTTGGTGCGAAACATTTCCCCGCGACGCGCCAACGCTCAGTGAACCATCTGCCTGCTCTGAGCCCCGCGGTGGGGGGGGGGCATCGCTGGCAGACTGGGGGGCAATGGGGCCAGAGGGAGGGAGAGAGAATTAGAGAGAGAGAGAAGAGAGAGAGAGAGGGGGGGGGGGGAGAGGGGAGGGAGGAGGGAGGGATGGCGGAGAGATGGGGTGAGAGAGAGAGAGAGAGAGGGAGGGTTGAGAGACATTAGCCCCAATTATTCCAGAATATTGCCATAAAGATGTCCCGGCATTGGCTGGCGTTTGCCGACACAGAGCTAAAAAGCCGACAGAACGGCAGAGAGCCAGAGAGACAGAGAGATGGAGAGAGAGAGACAGGGAGACAGAGAGAGAGAGACAGGGGGGGGGGGAGAGAGAGAGAGAGAGAGAGAGAGAGGAGAGACAGAGAGAGAGAGGGAGAGAGAGAGAGAGACAGGAGAGAGAGAGAGAGAGGGACAGAGGGAGAGAGGAGACAGAGAGAGAGACAGAGAGAGAGAGACAGAGTGAGAGGAGAGAGAGAGGAGAGAGAGAGAGAGGAGAGGAACATGTCTAATCATGTCTTGTTCTCCCATCAGATGGCTGTCTCACACTCCCAAAACAGCCCACAGACACCAGAGTACCATAGACAGAGGTGCAGAGCCTCTACAGAGTCACGGGCTCGACCTCTCGGAGAGTGGTCGCTCGTCTCTCTGTGCTCTGTGTCCAGCATGGTCTCCTCAGTGCAGTAGAGAAAATCATCGCGATGCTCAAGTCTCTGGAGGAGTCCGCTCTCTCTTCTGTGTGGGTCTGCGATCCGACCCTACTGAGTTCAGACGATACCGTCTCCCTTCTACAGCATCCCCATGCTCGCAGAGAGAGAGAAGAGCATGTCGACCGTACTCTGATGATGACGATTCCTGCGTCTTTCGATCGTCAGGAAGAACTCTTCATGTCTCCCCCCTCTCTCCTCGAGGTGACACCTCTCTCGATGCTGGGTCTCTGAGACCGACTCTCTCGTGGTTCTCATTGGGCGGACCCCGCCGGTCCCGCCCCTTCATCCTTGCAGTGCATACGATCGGACAGTCTTCTCGATCGGCTTTTCTGACCCCAGATCACCCCGATCCACCCACCCCGCGATCTCCCTCACCCTTCCTCTTCAACATCGGTTTTTCAACCAGCTACTTCGCATTGTCAATGCTCGAACAGAGAGAGAGAGAGAGAGAGAGAGAGAGAGAGAGAGAGAGAGGAGAGAGAGGTGAGAGAGAGAGAGAGAGAGAGAGAGGGAGTGAGAGAGTGAGAGTGACAGTGAGAGATAGAGAGAGGGAGAGAGGGCGATAGAGAGAGAGAGAGATAGAGAGAGCGAGAGAGAGAGTCAGCCTCCACCCTGACAGCTGCAGGCCTGTCATGTGTCTTGGATTGTTCTTCTGGCATTTGCTTGTCTATCTCTCCTTCTCCACTACTCTTCCATGCTCAAGTTCTGGGCCATCTCTGCCAAGTTCTGTCCCGAAACAGATAATATCCTGTTAGTTCGTCAGAGTTCTGATAAGTACGACGCGCAATAAACGACCCAAAGACTCAAATGGTATGTCTGGGCTGGTGTCTCTCGGCGGACACCGACTCCTCTCTAACTGAGACGCCAATCAATTGCTCTTGATGAAATACATTAGTCTGCTGCTGTTCATCACTATTGTAGTAGAAACCCACACACATGTTGTTAAGGGAAGTGGAGAGAAGGGTCTCCTGCTCAACTAATTTTACATATTCTCATTTTTATGTTTCTGATAAATTGCAGAACATTTCCAGACTCCGCCAAGTAAATTATAGCTGGCTGAAGCCTATAAAAGAGATAGATAGTACAGTGTATTAATACAGTAAAGTAAAGCACATTATGTAGAATAGTATCGAATAACGTCATAGTTAGTACATTGTTGTATAGTTTATGAAAGCATAATATCATAGAGTTGTTGGCTTGGTTATCATTTTTGGTGTTGTTTAAATGTTTTGTTTATGACATATTTTGTATATTACACCGTATCCTCGCGTATTTTAATTCTTATTTGCTTGTATATTCATGTACATGTGTACGTTGTATTTTAATACGTTTCTCACGGTCGGGTACTTCATGAAGACTCGCATAGATTGTTCACTGCTGCGCTAGCTCGCTCGGCCGCTGCTCTCCGCGGAGGTAGTAGATTGATTTGTCGTGTTCTGAGCCACACCACAAGGAAGCAAGACCCTCGGTCGCTGGAGGTAAAACTATAAATCAAAATCGATCTTACGACCCTTCAAGTTGTGCCTGAATAAAATATACTCAGTTCCTCTATCACGCTCACGATCCTCTACCGTCTCGGCCTGCTCGTCGTCGCTGCGCATGCTCCTGATCTCTCTCTCCTCATGCCCTCGATCCATCCTGACTCTCTCCTCTCTGCCATGGAGTAATTAACCAGGTCGTGCTTCTACAGTCGGAATGACAAGGGAGTAGTGAGAGAGGCATAGAGCAGAAGAAGGCCCCCTCCGGGGGAAGCAGTAGCGCGCGGCGGGTGAACACCGAGCGCAGGTAACAGACCATCGGGGACCGAGCGTCACAGCAGCACGTTCCTCGGCTTGTTGGCCCTCCCTAAAGCATCGCCGAGAAGCTGATCCCCTGCTGCAGATTTATAGGCAACGATCTGTAGTTGTAAACGAAATTGAGGAAAAAGAATATTGAAACAAAAACATAAACTCTTCGACAGCGAATCCGCGTCGTGTATAGTAAGTCATGAGATAATCCACACTAATGAACAGAAATAAGCAGTACCGTCAGGAACGAATATTATAATAATTAAAACAGCTACCAATGTCCGTCTAGGTTGTGTACAGATACCACTTATCTGAACTGTCCTCTCGCATTCTTAGCCGAAACGAGATGACGATATCGAACGGACAAAGACGAGGGAGTTGCAGTGGAGCGAAGTCGGTATGTTGAAATACTGCCAAATGAACTCGAATTGTATAAGTGCTTATAACACACTACTGGCCTGAGACTATAAATCCGTCGCTCTGAGAACAGTCTAGTCGTATCAAGTTGCGCGCTAGCGGATTCTATCTTCTTGTATGCAGTGGTTCTTACGTGTCGGCAATAAGCAGGCGTAGCTTTGTTTCTAATAAAAGCGAATACCACTTTGTGTGTAATTAAGATGATGAAGACTCCCTTAATGGTCATCACCAAGTGTAATCCACGGAGATTGTGCGCCTAATCCCGAGCGGGCCAGCAGGGAAGCGGCCGGGACTCACTCCCGTGTGTCACGGCCAGATAGGCATCTCTCTTTTATGGACGGCGGTCCGTGAATAATAATTATGTTCTGCTCTTCTGGACACTGCCTCCGGCTGTCCTGACCAAACCTCAAAGGGGATAATGTTAAATAAAACCTTTGGAATTAAAAGACATATTTACACAAGTGGGGGTATTTGGCAGTTGGGAGTTGATGACAAACTAAGATAAAAACCAGAAGAGTGTAGCCTACACATAGAAGGAAGCTCTCATTCCTTTTAAGAGCGTTCTAGAGATTGATTATGATTCGATGTTATGAGAGCTCGTTGTACACTCTAAGAGGTTGCGTAGCGATGCTCGGGTTACAACACCATGCTGGATGCCCTAATGCCAACGCGTCGAGTTGGATGGCCCGACCAGTTGCACAGACGTGTAACGAGAGCACGGCCGAGAGAGTGTGTTGCCCTGAAGGGTGAATTTTCGCTCAGCACACAAAGCATGCAGGAAAATATTTAATATATCAGTCGAAAAATAAAAGTATAGTGGACTCGAGGAGCCACGGATGCGGAGAAAACATGCCAAAACGAATAATATTAATACCGGGAGAGTTCGCGACGTCCGTTTAAAGCTCAAGAGCAGGGAAGACCACTAGCTTATCGAATACGGAGGATGGCGAAGATATCAATCACCGGTATAGAGTGAGTGACTTGCAGTAACGACCAAATCCGTTAGAGATTGTTTCTACACCGACTGGCGCATGCAACAGCGCGCGAGGGAGGGAATCATTGAGAAACTACAACCAGTAGGGTTAGATCCCGGTCTTGCAGGACAATTCATGGGTTGATTATAGAAACTTCCATTGAGTCATCATTGAAATAAAAATGTAGAACTGGAGCGGACTTGATTTTGAGGTGTGAATGTGTTCTGCTCTACTGATGCATATATGGTACACTTCAGTTACAGTAAATTAAGATACTACGAGTGGACATCGAATTAACGGAAAACTAGCTTCTTCAATTGTCCTTATATCACTTTACAGTATTACTGCTCATCGTAGATAATCAGCCTATTCTACAATCAGGTGCTCATATACCAAACTTAGTGCTGTCGAGTAAGACACTATAACGTAGGTTTCACTCTAATGAACATTAGAGAGATGTTATTTCCAAGGAGTAGCACCGCTCGTGCGATGGAGAAAATCTTTTGTGACAATACCCACAGGACATGGTAAGTAGTTAGATCCTCGGCATAAAATATATAGAACCATGAGATTCATCCTCCTGTTCTCTGCCTGACTGATTCTCTCAACTTCACACTCTGCTTGAGAACAGTTTTGAGAACATTTCTTGCCAAATATCCATACGATTAATTTAATAACATCTTGGACGTGCTAGCATGTTGACGAGATAAGTGCTACAAATGTTCAGCTCATCTAAAATAGATTGAAGATTCTCGTTCGCTCTTGTCGTACAGTGGAGGGTGGATGTGGTGTCGAGACACAGAGAGTGTATTGATCGCAATTGGATAATGTTGCGGAAGGCTTGGAGAATATGTGGCATGGAGGTGGATGTGTGGGAGTGTGTTCGAATGTTGGGGAGAGTCGGATGTGGTGGTGCAGGTGGTAATGTGGGGGAAGGTGTGGATTATGTTGCTATGGGTTGGAGTGAATAGTGAGGGAGGATATGAAAGTATGATGACATTAGGAGATGTGATGTGTGACGAGGTGGACTGTGGCGGGGTGGATGTGAGAGGGTGGAATGGAGGGTAGTGGATGTATAGGAGAGGTTGGTATGTGAGAAGGCGATGGCAGGTGATGGTGGATTGGATGGTGTCGGATGGTGGTAGTTGGATGCTGATGGCGAGGTAGGGTGGGATGTTGATGAATTCAGAGCTGGGGTGGAGTTGTGGAGGTGGTATTTGCAGGGTGGCATGTGCACTTGGTGTGAGGGGATGGGATGTGCGAGGGATGGATTGTGGAGTGAGTGATGTGCCGTATGGGTCGGATGATGCGTGTAGGGTGGGTTTGAGAATGCTGTCAATGCGGTCGAGATGTGTGAGCGTAGTGGAGGCGTGGACTCATGAAAAGGGCTCAGCGGTCTGGGTGAGATGTGTGTAGGGATGAGGGGAATGTGGAGGGAGTGGTCATGATTGTGAGAGCGGAATGTGAAATGTGGTGGAGGAAGTTGAGATTGCTTGGCACAGGGTGGATAAGTGGAGGGTGGACTGTGGATTGGTGTGATGTGATGTGTGTGTCCTCTTCAGATCTGCACCCCAATCCTCACCAAGTCCCTCAAGCGAGTGCGCATCCGCGTAGTGAACGAGCGTTATCTTTGCCCAGTGCTCGGTACAGAGAGAGAGAGAGCAGGAGAGAGAGACAGAGAGAGAGACAGAGAGAGAGGAGATAGCAGACAGACAGAGAGAGGACAGAGACAGAGAGAGAGAGAGGAGAAAGAGAGAGACAGAGAGAGAGAGAAGAGAGAGAGAAGAGAACAGAGAGGGAAGAGAGAGAGATAGAGATAGAGATAGAGAGAGAGAGAGAGAGGAGAGAAGTGAGAGAGAGAGAGAGAGAGAGGTAGAGAGGGAGAGAGGGGGTAGGTGAGAGAGAGAGTAGAGAGGGGGGGGTGCCCTCGGGGGCCCTCCTCCCCCCAATGAGACGTTAGGAGACGACGTGATGACTGGAAGCCAGGCGACGGGTAGCAGCAGGCAGCTCTCTGACACACTCTCTGTGACCCGAGTCACGCCGCTACTCTGAGGGCCGGGACCCAAGACACACGACTCTGAGGGCCGGGACCCAAGACACACGTCTCTGTGCTAAATGCAAACATCATGTCATGGATCATTAAGAATACATTAGGAAGACATATGTATGTATATATGTAATGTATATGTAATGTACATGTCGTTTTTTTTCTCGTTTGCATGTCGAGCTCGGGTCAATTGTAGGAGTTCTAATGAAGTAACAGTGTTCTATATCTTTATGTTACGTATGTAGTGAACAGAAGAGCTGCTCCAAGCGAGTTCTTACCTTCTAATACGAACACAGCCCCTCAAACATCACTCTCTGGTTTCAAGACACCGTGAGTATAACCGACGGTACAGGACGACACATTGAATGAGTTAAATATTATTAATGATGGTTTAGCGGTCTACAGGCCCTGATATAGTAATGCCATTTGTTTAAATATGTTCAGTTCTACTTGTCCCTTAATGTATCAAAGAAAGACTTTAAATAAAGAGTTCATGAAGTTCATATTGAATTTAAATACTGATAGATTATTCTACTTTTATTGCTAACTTACATTCCTACACACGAGTTCATCTATTAATTAGCAAAGTCTGGTAAAAGATCGCCTGGTGGAATATAATAGGGAAGGTATACTTTTTCTTTAATTAACACAATTCAAAATGCCGACATTACACCTTGCGTCATTGTGCTCTATTCATGGCTATCAATTAAGGTTATCACCGTAATCTCAGACTATTCTTAACTCAACACTTTTAGTCATATTTTAATGAGTTTGCGTGTGTCCTGTCTGACCGTTTGCACAGGCCCCAGGGGTGCAGGCTGGGCGCTCGCACCGGAGCTGCCCACCGAGGCGCATTCCTACCGTCTTCTGCGACAAGGGCAGCGCAGGGTGCCTACCATGGGAATGGGGCCAGACCACTCCGACGCGGAAGGCAGCCATGCGGGCTACAGGGTTCAACGGAGCGCCAATCAGAGAGGATAGTCGCTCTAATGTGAGACAAAAAGTGTGTAGCTTGGGCCAGGGGTGGGCGCTCCCACCGGAGCTGCCCACCTCAGGGTGACGGCCATCGCAGTGTCCTCTAATGTGACAAATGTGTGCGGGTGGAGCTGTTTGTCACCGTGATGCTGGGAAAAGGAGCTCGACAAATTAATGTGACTTTACTCGCTGACATATTCCACCACCAGAGACACACACACACACACACACACACAGAGACGGAGACAGCGGGGAACTGAGCAGCCTTGCAGTTTGTTCACGTTGAAAGAGCACTTTGTATATTTATATACGTGGATAACACACTTGTGTTGTACGTTGTAAAACAAACGGGTGATGTTGACTCTGCTCTCTGTAGTTCGGAGCAGAACTTACTTGCGGATGTATTTGTGTCTCTTGTTGTCCACGCGGTGTATTCAGGAGAGAGAGAGAGAGAGAGAGAGCGAGAGAGAGAGTCAGCCTCCACCCTGACAGCTGCAGGCCTGTCAGTGTCATGTGTCTTGGATTGTTCTTCATCACAACGTGACACCGAAACAGAAAACCGTTTCAGAGTTCTGATAAAACGACGCAATTATTAATAATCGTAGTCTGCTGGTGTTTGCACCGCTCCTCCACAACGCTCTGTTCATCACTATTGTAGTAGAAACCCACACACATGTTGTTAAGGGAAGTGGAGAGAAGGGTCTCCTGCTCAACTAATTTTACATATTCTCATTTTTATGTTTCTGATAAATTGCAGAACATTTCCAGACTCCGCCAAGTAAATTATAGCTGGCTGAAGCCTATAAAAGAGATAGATAGTACAGTGTATTAATACAGTAAAGTAAAGCACATTATGTAGAATAGTATCGAATAACGTCATAGTTAGTACATTGTTGTATAGTTTATGAAAGCATAATATCATAGAGTTGTTGGCTTGGTTATCATTTTTGGTGTTGTTTAAATGTTTTGTTTATGACATATTTTGTATATTACACCGGATCCTTTGCATATTTTAATTCTTATTTGCTTGTATATTCGTATTTTAATACGTTTCTCACGTATATCCTAACCTCCATATTTCTGTCCTGTGTTTTCTCTCTCCACTGTAGTATTGGTGTTCTGACACCAGAAGCAGACCCACTGGGATGTCATCCCTCGCCCTTATCTCTGATCTCTGATCTCTCCTCTCTCCTCATCTCTGATCTCTCCTCTCTCCTCATCTCTGATCTCTCCTCTCTCCTCATCTCTGATCTCTCCTCTCTCCTCATCTCTGATCTCTCCTCTCTCCTCATCTCTGATCTCTCCTCTCTCCTCATCTCTGATCTCTCCTCTCTCCTCGTCTCTGATCTCTCCTCTCTCCTCGTCTCTGATCTCTCCTCTCTCCTCATCTCTGATCTCTCCTCTCTGCCGGGAGATACCGTCGTGTTCTCAGTCGCGGGAGTAGGAAGATCGAGAGAGACGGTGCCCCTCGGGGAGACGCACGGGAACTCGACGTTCCTCGTGTGTCACGTCGTCCACACGCCTCCATGGAACGTTGAGGGAACGTTGAGGGAACGCTAACTACCTGACAGCAATGCGTGTGTGTAATGAGATCAACGTGACAGAATAAGCCGTCCGACAGGAAAGAGAAATAAAATTAAAACAGCCATCAAGTCCCTGGTGGTAGATCCTACTTGTCCCTCCATCTTAGCGAGCGAACGAACGAACGGAAACACGCGGGTCAGGCGAGCGTTTTACGCAATGACTGATGAGTGCTTTAAATGGCTGAACTATAAACCCGCTCTGAACGCATCGAAATCCCTGCAATCTTCTCTGAGCAGGTCTTACTGCTGCTAACAGGGAGCTTGTTCTAAAGTGAACTGTGGGATAGAGAGAGACTCCCCTTAATGGTCATCACCAAGTGTAATCCACGGAGATTGTGCGCCTAATCCCGAGCGGGCCAGCAGGGAAGCGGCCGGGACTCACTCCCGTGTGTCACGGCCAGATAGGCATCTCTCTTTTATGGACGGCGGTCCGTGAATAATAATTATGTTCTGCTCTTCTGGACACTGCCTCCGGCTGTCCTGACCAAACCTCAAAGGGGATAATGTTAAATAAAACCTTTGGAATTAAAAGACATATTTACACAAGTGGGGGTATTTGGCAGTTGGGAGTTGATGACAAACTAAGATAAAAACCAGAAGAGTGTAGCCTACACATAGAAGGAAGCGCTCATTCCTTTTAGCTTCTAGTTTATTATTGTTTAACTCTTGTAACTCTAAGAGTCTACATCTGTTACAACACATCTGGAGCCCAAGAAACGCGTGGGTTGGGTGGCCGTCAGCCGTAGAGACACAAGATGTGTTGCCGTGATACGCTCAGCACACAAATTCATGCATAAAATATTACTATCAGGATTAAAGTAATGGACAACAGGATGTAAAAACACAAAATAACGGAATATTTGGACTTCCTTAAAGCCCACAGGGCCATAGCTTCATCGTAATGGGACAGTAATTACGGTAATTGGTTACTGCAGAAGCCTACGGTTAATTGTTCACCCGCTGGGCAACAGAGCCAGGAGGGAATATAGACTCCACCAGTTAGACCGGCTTGGAGGAATAGTGGATTTGAAATTCTCATTGAGTCTCATTGAAATGAAATGAGACTGCGATTGATTTGGTGGAATGTCATGTTCTGATGCTTAATGTACACTTCAGTACATAATTAGTAATAAGTGGGAAGGAAATTGCTCATTTCTTTTGTCCATCACTTTAAGTATTACTGTATCGGTGAACATATTACAATATGTAATAAATATTTAAATATAGATTCAATCTTATGCATAAGAACTATTTCAGAGACCCTGGATGAAATATTTCCAGGAATGGAGAGAGATCCCCGGGGTAAATAAGAACATTAGCATTCTCCTCCTGTCTGCTGTCTGTTCTCAACCAACCGCTGGAGAAGAGTTGAAATCCTTCCAAAACTTTACGATATTTAATACACTGCTGAGATGTTGAATATGTTGAATGTCAGCTGACTATAAGATTGAAGTTCTGTCCTCTTGGGGGCAGGTGGAGGGTGAATGTGGTGGGCAGGTGGATGTACATAAGAAAATGTATCTATTGCAATTAATCATCGCTAAACCGCTAATTATTTGGCCAGACGAACAAGGACGCAGCAGCAAGATCTTCCCATTCGATAAACAGCACGCGTCATTGAGCTTGATACCCCGCCGAGGAGGGGAAAGGAGAGGAACGGGGAGAAAGACGGGCCACACTTGTCCGTTTCAGCGGGGGCCCAGACACACACAACCAGGCTGATACCGGGCCCCATTGTCCGCCTTTCAGCGGGGCCCAAACGGTGACACCGCCCCTCCTAATCCCGGGAGACGCGCCCCAACCCTCCATCCCCGCCCTCCGTCTCCACCTCGCTGTCATCCCTCATCTCGGGAGAAGAAAAAAAAGAGAAGCGCCGGTCTTTGTCGCGGCGTCTCACTTTGGCAGTTTAACTTGATATAGTCACCTTTGAGTGCTTGTGGGTGGCAAAGGGTACAATTTCCTCCTGGCTACATAATAAACCTCAACAATCGCCAGTGCCTTCCCATGGTGTGGTCCATAGATCCTCATCTCTATTACCCCCGTCGCTCCAGCCCTGGTCCTCGCTCTCTCTCTGTGCACACACACACACAACCACACACACACCACACACACACATACAACACCACACCACACACACCCACACACACACACAACACACACACACACACACACACCACCACACACACCACGCACACACTCGCACACGCACACACACCACACACACACACACGCACACACACACGCACACACAACACACACCACGCACACACACACACCCACACACACACCACACACACACACACACACACGCACACACACACACACACACACACACACAATCTCTCTCTCTCACTCCAGCCTCTCTCTCTCTCTCTCTCTCTCTCGCGCGCTCTCTCGGTTTCCATCTATCTTCCTCGTATTCAATAGCCGTAGCCATAATTCTTCTATTATCTTCCCCCCCGCTCGGCACCGAGACACAGACACACGGCGGAATAACTCCAGAAACGCCACCGCTGACACACCACGGTGCTCAGAGGCTAGACACAGCTAATTACACACCTCACCAACGGTGCTCACGACAGCGAGGCCACTACACTCACTACAGGCACACACAAAACACGAGGGCCATCACAAGAACCACGCCAACTCTCGACCCCACGCGTCAGCTACCCAGCCTTCTGCAAATTCTCCAACCACCACCACCACACACACAATCTTCACTCTTCCTTCTCCGTCCCCTTCTCCACCTTCACTGCCACCAGTGCGAAGGGAATGCTGCACTTGAATCTCCCCACCTCCTCACTCCTTCCTTCCTCCGTCCCCTTCCACCTTCCTGCACGTGCGAGGGAATTGCTTCTCGGCGGAGAGCTCTGGAGACACTTCGACAAATTGGACGGGTCAGGCTAGATTAGGCTGGAGAAACTCAGAGAGGAGTTTCCGGGGAGACCGATGTTCCTCTTGCAATGCGCAAGACAGTTCTCCGGGGGGGTCGCTGCCTGCGGATCTTGTTGAATTCCAACCACCGGCCCCACTCCCATCCCTACCACGACACAACACAACACACACCACCACACCACCACACACAACACAACACACACACACACACACACACACCAACACACACCCACCACACACACACCCACCACCACCACACACACACACACACAACACACACACACACCCCCACACCCACACACCACACACACACCACCCACACACACACAAACACACCTGCACACACACAGACTTGAATGTTACACAAAACCATTACCTACTTACTCTCAAATACATTAGCTTTGTGTTAATGTGTTTGTCTTGTTCAATCAACTCATTTGAATCTATTGAAAAGATTTGGAAGATGGACGTGTTGTGACGCTAAAAAAGTATTCCTTCTCCATTAAGTCTATAAAGTGTGTTTTCACGGACACAGAGGAATAATGAGCGCATACATTACGGACGGAATGACCTTCGACCTGTCACTTCACGCACATAATGCTCAATTTTCAGATTATATTGTGTGATGAGAATTCATGCTGATCTTGAGCACAATATGATACGTACTCTGCCATGTGTCAGGTTATTGCTGCTGTTATTATGATATTATAATATTCAAGATCAAGTTGATCGTTTAGCGGAGAAGTGTTGATGTTGTTCCATCTTCATGTATAAAGTAAGCAAGCAAACAAGCCGCCTACATAGAGTGTCGCTTCTTTCACGTACCGACATCTATATACTTCTGCACTTGGCTGAGCTAGGCGGTGTAAAGCTAGTCAGAGACAAAGCGTGGAGCGCACTACATAGCCGACCGTAGTGAGGAGGTTCGTATTCACCTGTAGATGCGATTCTCACGTCCCTATGCTCTACTCAGACAGGTGTATTTTAGAAGAGCTATAGGAGACTTCCAGACGTATCTTGGAGTTCTGTCTACCAATTATTGACTGTATACCTTCCTCCCGTTTTGCTCGGCTCGTTGCATACTTGCTTTAGATGGTAGTGGGACTGAAACACGTACTTGCTGTTTGTTCCTAGGGTGTTTGCGCGATCAACCACAGAAGCTACCGCAGGTTGTGGTGTGGTTGTTTGCTGAGATAGAGAGTGTCCATGAAAGTATTTTTTTTGTTGTGTCAGATGTCAATTTGAGCTTTCTAACTCCAACAATGTGCGCACACGCAGGACCCTAGACATGTTGAGCAGCCTCGTACCATGGAGGAGTACAACATCTCTAGCTTCCCGGGCAATCTCGATCGGGGTGTCCATGAGAGGACCCTGTTCTACCTACGTGACTTCTCGAGCATCATGAGCCAAGCACAGGCTCCTCTCTATCACATCAACACACACATCGGAGCAGCGAGGGAGCAGACGGGGAGACGCGATGGTATATTGGGCGAGCAGCGACGGGGAGGCAGCGGGAGGAGCGAGCGGGACTCATCTTTTTGTCATGTGTGTGCGAATGGGAGCGATATAAGCTTTTTTTGGACACATACACACACACATACACACACACACACACATACACACACACACACACATACACACACACACACATGCACACACACACACACACACACACACACACACACACACACACACACACACACACACACACACACACACACACACACACACACACACATACACACACACACACAGCACACACACACACACACACACATACATAGACACACCACACACACACACACACACACACACACACAGCAAATTTTCTGAGGTCAAGTGGCTGACCTAAATGATTATTAAACGCAGTCCTCGCGGGGGCTGTGAAAACTATCAGTGACGGAGGCGAACGCCAAGGTAAAGACGGAGTAACGCAACGAAACCGACGCTCAGCGGACTATTGCTCTCTACAAATGTACGAGTGCGCGGATGAAATAAATCAAAGTTGAACGTATTCTCTCTTCAGGACTTTTTGAAGCATTTCTGTATTTCATTTAAATGTTTAAAGACTTTGAAAAGTGTTTAAAGTTGAGAGGAAACAATGGCATCGGGGGACGATACACTCGCGCTTGGCGCCGCCGCCGCCGCCGCCGAAACAAAGTCGAGATATTTGTACGACCCAGTGGCGTGCGCCAGACACTTCCTCTGATGTGGGATCAACACGCTGATGATATAATAAGCGATTAATACTCGTCTGAACGGCGCGCACTATTGCTCCCATTACCCGCGGCCCCCCGGTGCGTACGGACCGCGCACATATGTGTGTTATTATAATCCATCCAGGGTCTGTAGCGGTAGATAGCGGAGATTGCGTCCGGTTCCCTCTTCCACAGCCGCCCGGTGGCTTTGTATCATCTCATGTGGTCCGCATAGCGTCTTCCTCAGACATTGTAATCCTCGTCTTCAACGGTATAAACACACCACAACGTAATCTTTGTCAGCCTGCTGTGGCTCGGTTTTTGCTAATACTACACCCTGGAAGGAGCAGGAGACGGCAAGACTGCATAAATAAATACGACCGTGAACCTATTTGCAAACTTCCGTGCCGCTGTCTGTATACGAGCGTTGCTACTTGATCCGTTGAGCGAGACTCTCTGAAGGCGCACGGCGGTCTGGAGTGTGGGCTGGGTGGCGAGTTTAAGGAGCTCTGCAGTGAAGTTCGTAATGCACGAAAAACAAAACCAACCCAACTGACATACCCCGTTGAAGGCAGAGACTCTCTGAAGCGCCACGGCGGTCTGGCAGCGATGTGAAGGCTGGGTCGCGCGAGTCATTCGAGAGAGCCAGCTCTATCGAGCAGTCGAGACATACACCTCTAATGCGAGATTAATCTGCTACACGTGTTTCCAATAAAAAAGATACCAATAGTAACACAAATGCAATTGCACAGATTTCGAGTCGGTTACACACACAATAACAATAAACGTCCGAGGGATACCTCGCACTGCCATGTGTGCACTTATATGGTCGGTACAAAGGTTAGATCCTAAGTACAGTGTCCGTTTTTGAGGTTTTTAGTTCATCAGTGTCGTGTGAGGTAGTGTCACACACAGGTAATCTAAATAACACAATATACGACATAATATCACCAGAGGATAGGTACAAGCAAATCTAAGTTAACATGGAAACAAATAGTCGATTTGGCGGCTGGCCCCTAAATTGTTATTGGACTCCAGCATAATTGGTACCTGCAGTCACCTGATTGCGCTGAGCCTGTTGGGATTTTTTTTTCTTTCTTCAAAGTCTGCGGAGCAGCGGAAACAAGTGCAGCATGCGGCAAGTATTCAAAGAATTGATGTAATTTCCGATTGTAAACTCTCCCCCCGCTTTTTTATGTTGCCCGTGGAGTCTTACGACGGCGGTGAACAATCAGCCGCAACCCCACATAAAAATTCTAAAAACAAACCAATAAAAACCCTATTAATATGAATAAGCAAATCTCTATTTTTTGTTTCCAGGCGAAATTACTGAATTAGTCATCACGCCGACAAACAAAGCAACTATATCTGGTATCAGTGAGTGAAAACACAGCAAATAAGAGATGCACATTTACACCGTGAGAGTATACACGTATTCGCTCGCTGTTTTAATGCCTTAGCGCTCCCAGTTGTGTGAGAGACAGAGAGAGAGAGAGAGAGAGAGAGAGAGACAGAGAGACAGAGAGAGAGAGAGAGACAGAGAGAGACAGAGAGAGACAGAGAGAGAGACAGAGAGAGAGAGACAGAGACAGAGAGGGAGAGAGCGAGAGAGAGACAGTGAGAGAGAGAGGTAGAGAGAGACAGAGTGAGAGAGAGAGAGAGAGAGAGAGAGAGAGAGGTAGAGAGACAAGAGAGACAAGAGACGAGAGAGAGAGACAGAGAGAGAGAAGATAGAGAGAGACAGAGAGACAGGAGAGAGAGAGATTTTTGATTGTAGATGTTTTTTTGGTAAATGAACTATTAGAATATTCATTCAGATAACCTCACAATTATTCAAAGCTTGAAGTTATGTATTCAGGCCAGCCATAGATTAGAGACATTCGGCTCTGTTTGTGGGACGTTTTTCCAGCCTAAAAAGGTAGGAAAACAAAAACACTTAATAAAGACTTCTTTTCAATAAATATGTCTGAAGACATTTGATCAGCGTCATCACAATGGCCAAACCATCACAACGTTATCCCACACATCACAAAATGCAAAGGAAAAACAGTTCTGTGTGTTTTATATATTTACACAAATCAAATCGATATTAACAGAGAACATGGAGAAAGGATTAATACAATTAATTACACTGCAAAGAAAAGTGGATTCTGCACCAAAAAAGCCTAATAACTAATTTGTCTAAATATAAAATCTATCTCTGTGCTAATTGAAGAAGTTGTTCCAATTAGTGTATGTGATAAAAATAAAAGAAACAGCACGATGTGTCATAACTTCAGTATCAGTTAATGTTCTCTACAGACGCAGGTTAATATCCACCACTCACATAAATGTAACATAATTACAAATCTACCTAACAAGTTGTCAAAGGGGATGATGTATATATATATATATATATAAATAAGTTAGTATAAGGGGATGATGTATATATATATATATATATATCTGATGTCAAGTCATAATTAGATCAAAGTCACTGCTGGCTGCGTTCACGCAGGCGGTTCTTAACTTAGTAACACGGCTGAAGGTAATTACGGAGCCGATGATGGTGGGGGGCCTCTTCGTCTCCACAGATGTAGACCAAGCTCTCGCTAGGAGCGGATAAAATGGCGGCCAACCATCCATCCATCCAGCCGGCCGGCCGGCCAGCCGGTCGGCGGTGAGCGGTTCCGCGTGGCGTGTCCTTGACTGCCGTCGGAGGGGACGCTGTGAAAGATAAAGGAGCCCCGCAGGCCCCGCAGGGCTCCTCTTACTTAAGCAAATGTGGGCGTGATGAGCGCAGCTCCCGTGGTGGCGGGAAACTGGAGTACGAGGCCGGGGGGTGGGCAGCGGTGACGGAATGAAGCGAGAGGCTTTCAGACTCGTACACAATGACAACAACAACAACACAGGTGGTGACACGCGTGTCGTTTGTCCATTTCATGTCATGCTCGGTACAAGATGTCAGGCGGACATCTTGTATTGTGACTCTCAGACTCTCTGAGTGTCGGTCAGCAGGGAGGAACTTCCAGGACACGGCTATCATTCTATTATTATTCTATTTCTCTCACGTGTGTGAGAGTGTGTGTGTGTGTGTGTGTGTGTGTGTGTGTGTGTGTGTGTGTGTGATGGTGTGTGTGTGTGTGTGTGTGTGTGTGTGGTGTGTGTGTGTGTGTGGCTCCGTGATGGAGGCAGGAATGTCAGGGCTGTGATTCACCAGTGAGACGCGAGGCCCCTCACTGGTCTATTAATAACGTCTTCTCTGGACGTCGGGCTCCTCGGCTGCAGCCTCCTGGCTTCACACAATCTGCAGCATGAAGGGAAATTCATGAGATGATTTATTCATTGTTGGTGCTGTCATACTCCTATGATTCTTGTAATGTCTCAATACTAAAATAATAGGAGGTTTTGATTTATGAAGATAATTTGCGTTGAATTTGTGTGCATTTCTAACTAATTGCATTTTCTGAGCAAATGGCAAATGTGTTTTCTACTCATATTTAGTTTGTGAACTCTGACTAGTGGTGGTCTGTTCCTGGTGGACGTGATGTTTATGAACCAATAACTGTGTCTCTTCAGACAAAAGCTAATCCATTGTTGCCTCGCACATGATTATCAACATAATTCATTACTAACACAATATATAATAATAAAAATAACCTTGAAATTAGGAAAAATAATACAATTTTATTTCAAAATTGGCAGGTTTGATTTAATATTGTAGTGTGAGTTTGTGTCCTGTAGACATTTTAAATAAATATAATAAGAATAGTTTGGAACTCTGATTCATCCCTGAGGGAGATGAACTCCCCTGTTCTGACAAAACGAAGTTCATATTCGCCTCACACATATATTGTATATATGGAGGACAGCACAGAGCTTAGACAGTAGACAGGGTATATACTGCAAGTCACATACAGCCTCAGGAAAACCACAAAGTTAACTTTGTCTTGTGTACAAACTCAAAAGTAGGAAAAATACACAAAATGCAAATGCAATTTTGACGCTTGAGGAAAACAACAATATGGACATTACTAAACATTGACATTAGATTATACCCAAGATCCATATCTGCATTTATTTGTGTCTATGCATATTTTTCATGCATGTTTCATTTGTAATGTGCGTACGTAGCGCACCCATCTCTCTCTCTTGATCCATTGAGCATTTTAAGTGACTGTTGTATTAAAGCACTTTGTAAACCTTTGTTTTAGAAGGTAATATAGGAGGAGCAGGTAGAGTTAGGTGTCTTGCTCAGGGACACCTTCACACTTAGCTAGGCGGAGCCCGTGGAGCCTAATGTAATTTGTAAATGTGAAATGAGGTTTATTAGTGTTCATGTTGTTGTCATATATTCTCCTCCCTCCCTCCCATGCAGAGTTCTTCCTGGAGCTCCTGAACAACACAGAACGGTCCTTCAGCTCCATGTTCCATCGCACCTACGGCCTGTTCTACCTGCAGAACTCCGAGGTGTTCCAGGAGCTGTTCCGGGAGCTGAAGCGCTACTACACGGGCGGCAACGTCAACATGGACGAGATGTTCAACGACTTCTGGACGCGGCTGCTGGAGCGCATGTTCCAGATGCTGCACTCGCAGTACCGCTTCGGCGAGGACTACCTGGAGTGCCTGAACAAGTACAGCGAGCAGCTGCGGCCCTTCGGCGACACGCCCAAGAAGCTTAAGCCCCGGGTGACCAAGGCCTTCATCGCCGCGCGTACCTTCGTCCAGGGCCTGATGGTGGGCCGCGAGGTCGCCAGCCGGGTCACCAAGGTAGAGCCTCAGTCTTGTTTCTCCGCCAGACGATGTGTGTGTGCCGTTTCACTCCATTTTAATTGCGTTCGATCACAAGCACATCTGGATGTGAATCGGGTTTGCAGATGTGCAACAATGATCTGCGCATCGTCATTCTGGACATTAATTGGAAATTAATTCATGACAATAAGGCTATGAGATAATTTCACAGCAGTGATGATGAATGAAAACAAAGCTAAAGTAGCAACGGTGTGATGGTAAATATGAGAGGATAATATAATTAGGTCAGAGAAAAAATAAATAGATTGATCTGATGAGACTGCCAGCATGGAAACGTTAACTTCATTTCGGTTCAGCTGCAGATGAAGTTATGGTGATTACATTTGGATCGAAATTTGGAATGGGCGGAAAGTGCTGACTTTTTGGTAATACTTTGCTAATTAGATAAATAATATGATAAAATTTTATTTAAAATGAATTTCTACCTTCATAAATGAATGAATCTCCCTCGCTCTCGCTCTCGCTCTCTCAACCACCTCTCTCTATCCCTCTCTCTCTTCTATCCCTCTCTCTCTCTCCTCTCTCCCTCTCTCTCTCTCCTCTCTCTCTCTCTCTCCCTCTCTCTCCCTCTCCCCCTCTCTCTCTCCTCTCTCTCCCCCTCTCCTCTCTCTCTCCTTCTCTCTCTCTCTCTCCCTCTCTCTCTCTCTCTCTCTCTGTCTCTCTGTCTCTCTCGTCTCTAAATACTGAACAAAAGGTTAAATGTTTGTTTTTTTGTGTACTTGTGGACGCTTGAGGGCCCACGAAGGCGTGGTGGTTTTAACTGTGATTGGCAGGATGTGGGATTGTGTGTGTGTGTGTGTGTGTGTGTGTGTGTGTGTGTGTGTGTGTGTGTGTGTGTGTGTGTATGTGTATGTGTGTGTGTATGTGTGTGTGTGTGCGTGTGTGTGTGTGTGTGTGTGTGTGTGTGAGTGCGTGTGTGTCTGCATTTGTGTTCGCCGTGTGTCTTCTCCCAGTAATCCGCACTCTGTGGGGATTTCAAGATGTTTGTCTCTGACTGGATGCTGGCAGTTTCTCCAACACTTCTCATTTCGCTGTTTCCTGTTTTTTTTTCCGGTGGAGATTTATAGGAATTGTAGATTAGAAACGTTGTGGATTAGATATGTCGTATGAAAAGCTTTTGTGACTCCATATGGAACATGTTGTGTAGCAGCTGAGATTGATTCCGTTAAACTCGTAT
The DNA here is from genome assembly GCA_002895965.2 of Coryphaenoides rupestris. Classification (NCBI taxonomy): domain Eukaryota; kingdom Metazoa; phylum Chordata; class Actinopteri; order Gadiformes; family Macrouridae; genus Coryphaenoides; species Coryphaenoides rupestris. The sequence goes on from PIJE02000097.1 coordinate 573,530, forward strand.
ATAGGAGGCACATACATAACTCTTTGTTCGTGTCAAAACTTGTGCTTACATTGATTTGGAGATTTAAAAAAATCCAATATTTATCCATCGTAAAAAAATATGGAGCCTGAATACACCGCGTGGACAACAAGAGACACAAATACATCTGCAAGTAAGTTCTGCTCCGAACTACAGAGAGCAGAGTCAACATCACCCGTTTGTTTTACAACGTACAACACAAGTGTGTTATCCACGTATATAAATATACAAAGTGCTCTTTCAACGTGAACAAACTGCAAGGCTGCTCAGTTCCCCGCTGTCTCCGTCTCTGTGTGTGTGTGTGTGTGTGTGTGTGTGTGTGTGTGTGTCTCTGGTGGTGGAATATGTCAGCTAGTAAAGTCACATTAATTTGTCGAGCTCCTTTTCCCAGCATCACGGTGACAAACAGCTCCACCCGCACACATTTGTCACATTAGAGGACACCGCGATGGCCGTCACCCTGAGGTGGGCAGCTCCGGTGGGAGCGCCCACCCCTGGGCACCCCTGGGTGCCTTGTGCAACGGTGCGCTGGGAAACGGGTCAGACAGGACACACGCAAACTCATTAAAATATGACTAAAAGTGTTGAGTTAAGAATAGTCTGAGATTACGGTGATAACCTTAATTGATAGCCATGAATAGAGCACAATGACACAAGGTGTAATGTCGGCATTTTGAATTGTGTTAATTAAAGAAAAAGTATACCTTCCCTATTATATTCCACCAGGCGATCTTTTACCAGACTTTGCTAATTAATAGATGAACTCGTGTGTAGGAATGTAAGTTAGCAATAAAAGTAGAATAATCTATCAGTATTTAAATTCAATATGAACTTCATGAACTCTTTATTTAAAGTCTTTCTTTGATACATTAAGGGACAAGTAGAACTGAACATATTTAAACAAATGGCATTACTATATCAGGGCCTGTAGACCGCTAAACCATCATTAATAATATTTAACTCATTCAATGTGTCGTCCTGTACCGTCGGTTATACTCACGGTGTCTTGAAACCAGAGAGTGATGTTTGAGGGGCTGTGTTCGTATTAGAAGGTAAGAACTCGCTTGGAGCAGCTCTTCTGTTCACTACATACGTAACATAAAGATATAGAACACTGTTACTTCATTAGAACTCCTACAATTGACCCGAGCTCGACATGCAAACGAGAAAAAAAACGACATGTACATTACATATACATTACATATATACATACATATGTCTTCCTAATGTATTCTTAATGATCCATGACATGATGTTTGCATTTAGCACAGAGACGTGTGTCTTGGGTCCCGGCCCTCAGAGTAGCGGCGTGACTCGGGTCACAGAGAGTGTGTCAGAGAGCTGCCTGCTGCTACCCGTCGCCTGGCTTCCAGTCATCACGTCGTCTCCTAACGTCTCATTGGGGGGAGGAGGGCCCCCGAGGGCACCCCCCCCCCTCTCCCCCCTCTCCTTTCCTTCTTCCTCTCTATCTCTCTCACTCTCTCTCTCTCTCTCTCTCTCTCTCTCTCCATCTCTCTCTCTCTCATCTCTCCATCTCTCCATCTCTCCATCTCTCTCATCCCTCCATCTCTCTCTCTCTCTCTCTCTCTCTCTCTCTCTCTCTCTCTCTCTGTGCGTACGCGTGCCCAAGGCTTCCGAGCGACCGCCGCTGTAGATCGAAGCCGTGAGCGACGACCGCTCATCAATTATGAAGCCACGGCAGAAAGCGTCCACGCAGGGCTGAGAGGAGGCGGTCTGAAGGGACACACCATCACATCCACCCTCCACATCCACCCTCCACATCCACCCTCCACATCCACCCTGACCCTGCACATCCACCTCCACATCCACCTCCCCACATCCACCCTGCACATCCACCTGCCAAATCCGCCCTCCACGTCCACCTCCCCACATCCACCTGCCCACCACATTCACCCTCCACCTGCCCCCAAGAGGACAGAACTTCAATCTTATAGTCAGCTGACATTCAACATATTCAACCCCTTCCTCTCTCTCTCTCTCCTCTCTCTTACGCTCTCTCTCTCTCTCTCTCTCTCTCTCTCTCTCTCTCTCTCTCTCTCTCTCTCTCTCTCTCTTCCTCTCTCTCCCTCTCTCTCTCTCTCTCTCTCTCTCTCTGTGCGTACGCGTGCCCAAGGCTTCCGAGCGACCGCCGCTGTAGATCGAAGCCGTGAGCGACGACCGCTCATCAATTATGAAGCCACGGCAGAAAGCGTCCACGCAGGGCTGAGAGGAGGCGGTCTGAAGGGACACACCATCACATCCACCCTCCACATCCACCCTCCACATCCACCCTCCAGGGGGGGGGGTGCCCTCGGGGGCCCTCCTCCCCCCAATGAGACGTTAGGAGACGACGTGATGACTGGAAGCCAGGCGACGGGTAGCAGCAGGCAGCTCTCTGACACACTCTCTGTGACCCGAGTCACGCCGCTACTCTGAGGGCCGGGACCCAAGACACACGTCTCTGTGCTAAATGCAAACATCATGTCATGGATCATTAAGAATACATTAGGAAGACATATGTATGTATATATGTAATGTATATGTAATGTACATGTCGTTTTTTTTCTCGTTTGCATGTCGAGCTCGGGTCAATTGTAGGAGTTCTAATGAAGTAACAGTGTTCTATATCTTTATGTTACGTATGTAGTGAACAGAAGAGCTGCTCCAAGCGAGTTCTTACCTTCTAATACGAACACAGCCCCTCAAACATCACTCTCTGGTTTCAAGACACCGTGAGTATAACCGACGGTACAGGACGACACATTGAATGAGTTAAATATTATTAATGACGGTTTAGCGGTCTACAGGCCCTGATATAGTAATGCCATTTGTTTAAATATGTTCAGTTCTACTTGTCCCTTAATGTATCAAAGAAAGACTTTAAATAAAGAGTTCATGAAGTTCATATTGAATTTAAATACTGATAGATTATTCTACTTTTATTGCTAACTTACATTCCTACACACGAGTTCATCTATTAATTAGCAAAGTCTGGTAAAAGATCGCCTGGTGGAATATAATAGGGAAGGTATACTTTTTCTTTAATTAACACAATTCAAAATGCCGACATTACACCTTGTGTCATTGTGCTCTATTCATGGCTATCAATTAAGGTTATCACCGTAATCTCAGACTATTCTTAACTCAACACTTTTAGTCATATTTTAATGAGTTTGCGTGTGTCCTGTCTGACCCGTTTCCCAGCGCACCGTTGCACAAGGCACCCAGGGGTGCCCAGGGGTGGGCGCTCCCACCGGAGCTGCCCACCTCAGGGTGACGGCCATCGCAGTGTCCTCTAATGTGACAAATGTGTGCGGGTGGAGCTGTTTGTCACCGTGATGCTGGGAAAAGGAGCTCGACAAATTAATGTGACTTTACTCGCTGACATATTCCACCACCAGAGACACACACACACACACACACACACAGAGACGGAGACAGCGGGGAACTGAGCAGCCTTGCAGTTTGTTCACGTTGAAAGAGCACTTTGTATATTTATATACGTGGATAACACACTTGTGTTGTACGTTGTAAAACAAACGGGTGATGTTGACTCTGCTCTCTGTAGTTCGGAGCAGAACTTACTTGCGGATGTATTTGTGTCTCTTGTTGTCCACGCGGTGTATTCAGGCTCCATATTTTTTTACGATGGATAAATATTGGATTTTTTTAAATCTCCAAATCAATGTAAGCACAAGTTTTGACACGAACAAAGAGTTATGTATGTGCCTCCTATATACGAGTTTAACGGAATCAATCTCAGCTGCTACACAACATGTTCCATATGGAGTCACAAAAGCTTTTCATACGACATATCTAATCCATAACATTTCTAATCTACAATTCCTATAAATCTCCACCGGAAAAAAAAACAGGAAACAGCGAAATGAGAAGTGTTGGAGAAACTGCCAGCATCCAGTCAGAGACAAACATCTTGAAATCCCCACAGAGTGCGGATTACTGGGAGAAGACACACGGCGAACACAAACCTCTGCGTGATCCCAGCGCTCCACACGCACACACACACACACACACACACTCACACACACACACACACACACACACACACACACACACACACACACACACAATCCCACATCCTGCCAATCACAGTTAAAACCACCACGCCTTCGTGGGCCCTCAAGCGTCCACAAGTACACAAAAAAACAAACATTTAACCTTTTGTTCAGTATTTAGAGAGAGAGCGAGAGAGAGACAGAGGGAGAGAGACAGAGAGAGAGAGAGAGAGGAGGAGAGAGGAGAGAAGAGGAGAAGGAGAGGAGAAGGAGGAGAGGGGGGAGGAGGGAGAGAGAGGGGGAGAGAGGGGGAGGAGAGGAGAGAGGGGAAGAGAGAGAGGGATAGAGAGGAGAGAGAGGAGATAGAGAGAGGTGGTTGAGAGAGCGAGAGCGAGAGCGAGGGAGATTCATTCATTTATGAAGGTAGAAATTCATTTTAAATAAAATTTTATCATATTATTTATCTAATTAGCAAAGTATTACCAAAAAGTCAGCACTTTCCGCCCATTCCAAATTTCGATCCAAATGTAATCACCATAACTTCATCTGCAGCTGAACCGAAATGAAGTTAACGTTTCCATGCTGGCAGTCTCATCAGATCAATCTATTTATTTTTTCTCTGACCTAATTATATTATCCTCTCATATTTACCATCACACCGTTGCTACTTTAGCTTTGTTTTCATTCATCATCACTGCTGTGAAATTATCTCATAGTCTTATTGTCAAGAATTAATTTCCAATTAATGTCCAGAATGACGATGCGCAGATCATTGTTGCACATCTGCAAACCCGATTCACATCCAGATGTGCTTGTGATCGAACGCAATTAAAATGGAGTGAAACGGCACACACACATCGTCTGGCGGAGAAACAAGACTGAGGCTCTACCTTGGTGACCCGGCTGGCGACCTCGCGGCCCACCATCAGGCCCTGGACGAAGGTACGCGCGGCGATGAAGGCCTTGGTCACCCGGGGCTTAAGCTTCTTGGGCGTGTCGCCGAAGGGCCGCAGCTGCTCGCTGTACTTGTTCAGGCACTCCAGGTAGTCCTCGCCGAAGCGGTACTGCGAGTGCAGCATCTGGAACATGCGCTCCAGCAGCCGCGTCCAGAAGTCGTTGAACATCTCGTCCATGTTGACGTTGCCGCCCGTGTAGTAGCGCTTCAGCTCCCGGAACAGCTCCTGGAACACCTCGGAGTTCTGCAGGTAGAACAGGCCGTAGGTGCGATGGAACATGGAGCTGAAGGACCGTTCTGTGTTGTTCAGGAGCTCCAGGAAGAACTCTGCATGGGAGGGAGGGAGGAGAATATATGACAACAACATGAACACTAATAAACCTCATTTCACATTTACAAATTACATTAGGCTCCACGGGCTCCGCCTAGCTAAGTGTGAAGGTGTCCCTGAGCAAGACACCTAACTCTACCTGCTCCTCCTATATTACCTTCTAAAACAAAGGTTTACAAAGTGCTTTAATACAACAGTCACTTAAAATGCTCAATGGATCAAGAGAGAGAGATGGGTGCGCTACGTACGCACATTACAAATGAAACATGCATGAAAAATATGCATAGACACAAATAAATGCAGATATGGGTCTTGGGTATAATCTAATGTCAATGTTTAGTAACGTCCATATTGTTTTCCTCAAGCGTCAAAAATTGCATTTGCATTTTGTGTATTTTTCCTACTTTTTGAGTTTGTACACAAGACAAAGTTAACTTTGTGGTTTTCCTGAGGCTTGTATGTGACTTGCAGTATAACCCTGTCTACTGTCTAAGCTCTTGTGTCCATATATACAATATAGTGTGTGAGGGCGAATATGAACTTCGTTTTGTCAGACAGAGAGTTCATCTCCCTCAGGGATGAATCAGAGTTCCAAACTATTCTTATTATATTTATTTAAAATGTCTACAGGACACAAACTCACACTACAATATTAAATCAAACCTGCAATTTTGAAATAAAATTGTATTATTTTTCCTAATTTCAAGGTTATTTTTATTTATTATATATTGTGTTAGTAATGAATTATGTTGATAATTCATGTGCGAGGCACAATGGATTAGCTTTTGTTCTGAAGAGACACAGTATTGGTTCATAAACATCACGTCCACCAGGACAGACCACCACTAGTCAGAGTCACAAACTAAATATGAGTAGAAACACATTTGCCATTTGCTCAGAAAATGCAATTAGTTAGAAATGCACACAAATTCAACGCAAATTATCTTCATAAATCAAATACCTCCTATTATTTTAGTATTGAGACATTACAAGAATCATAGGAGTATGACAGCACCAACAATGAATAAATCATCTCATGAATTTCCCTTCATGCTGCAGATTGTGTGAAGCCAGGAGGCTGCAGCCGAGGAGCCCGACGTCCAGAGAAGACGTTATTAATAGACCAGTGAGGGGCCTCGCGTCTCACTGGTGAATCACAGCCCTGACACTCCTGCCTCCATCACGGAGCCACACACACACACACACATTCACATTCACACACACACACACACACACACACACACACACACACACACACACACACACACACACACACACACACACACACACACAC
>PIJE02000097.1:585143-600143 GCA_002895965.2 Coryphaenoides rupestris
TGAGCCAGCGGTGTGAGGCTTGGTTTGCAGCCACTTGGCTCTGAGCGATGACAGATCACTGCAAGTGCTTTTTATTGAACGTCACGATGCCCCCACACACACTCACACACACCCTCACACACACTCACACACACACACACACACTCACACACACACTCCCTCACACACACTCACACACACATTCGCACACACTCACACACACTCACACACACACTCACACACACTCTCACACACACATTCACACACATTCACACACACCCTCACACACACTCACACACACATTCACACACACTCACACACACTGACACACACTGACACACACCCTCACACACACACACACTCACACACACACACTCACACACACACACACACACACACACACACACTCACACACACCTCACACACACTCACACACACATTCACACACACTCACACACACCCTCACACACACTCACACACACCCTCACACACACATTGACACAGACTCACACACACCCTCACACACACTCACACACACCCTCACACACTCACACACACACATTCACACACACTCACACACACCCTCACACACACATTCACACACACACTCACACACCCTCACACACACTCACACACACCCTCACACACATTCACACACACACTCACACACCCTCACACACACTCACACACACCCTCACACACACTCACACACACACACTCACACACACTCACACACACCCTCACACACACTCTCACACACACTCACACACACATTCACACCGAGAGGAGAGTGACAACCAGGGCAGAGAAAAAAAACAAGCGACGTGTCCACAGCTGTCGGAGGTCGCGTCCGTACGTCAGACATGTCACCGGGTGTCTGGGAGAGATGGCTGCCGCGGCGCTGTCCTGGCGGAGTGGCTGGGAGGTCAGAGCGTAGATCTGCCAGATGTAGATCTTCCTCCTCCATGCAGGACACCTCGACACCTCCGTCCACGAAAAGGAGATGCCAGGTTGGAGAGTAACCCTCCTGATTACTTCCACCACGGTCGTCAATCTACCTGCGGACGTCCCAGCGGGTGACGCCGGTGACCACAACCTGACCCCCGACCTTCTCCTTCATGACATGGACCTCAAAATAATTCTCCGTAAGCGACCGCTAAACGACAACATGATGACCCCACTGCTGCTCCAAGCTATTGCCACTTGCACACTTTATATTGTACATTTAAATTCTAACATGCATAATATTTTAACATTATGTACAGTATTATATTATACATGTATTTTTGTTAAATTTTGTTTTATATAATTTGTATTTTAGTAGATTATGTACAGTACAGACATACTTGTGTGGGTAACCGACTAAACAACCTTTAACAAGAACACAACAAGCATATTTACAATCTAAATCTTATATTAACCGCATATTATAATCCATATGGGGGGGGGGGGGGATTCCATCTGGCATGTTTTATTGCAAAAACGTAAAAACTCATTCATCTGCTGCTCAGTGGTCCCCTCGTCACACGGCTGACGTAACGCCACAGCAAGCAGCCAACATAGAATATAATAAAATAAAGATGCTTTTGATTCCGAGCGTCCATTTCTTAGAAAGTAAACAAAGACAAGACTTTCCCCGCGGTGAACACAGACCCCCCCCCCTCCTGCCCCGGTGCTCATCAGCAGACCGGACCCTAATGGTGCCGGCTCCCAGTTCCTCTGCTGCGGACGTCAGTGTAAGTGAGATATTTGGGTCGTGTTCTGGTTGGTTCCAAACACCTTCCCTCACACACATCCATTACCCCTCCTGTGACTCCCTCACACACATCCATTACCCCTCCTGTGACTCCCTCACACACATCCATTACCCCTCCTGTGACTCCCACCTCACGTTGGCTTTGACTCATGCATCCACACAACCGTACTGTATGTACTACACTATGAGGACTATAAGATGGTCAATTGATTGCATTTATATATTGTGCTTTCATCCAAAGCGCTTCACATTCACCCATTCATACACTGACGGCGGCGCCAACCATAGAAGGTAACAACCAACACGTCAGGAGCAGTTAGGGTTCGGTGTCTTGCTCAGGGACACCTCCACATTTAGCTAGGCGCAGGCCAGGAGCTCGAGAATCGAACCAGCAACCTTCCGGTTGCCAGACAACCACTCTTACCTCCTGAGCTACTGCCTGACAGTAATAGAATAGTAACTACATTTCATACGACTACTACGACTACTACGACGACTACTACGACTAGAAGGCTTTAATGGAAGCCGTGTCACACAGAGGTGCAATTAGTCTGAGGCTCGCCAGCGGAGCAGCGAGTAGAGAGGACTCCTGCACAGCACGCCTCCCGACAGCGGAACAGATTGTCTGCGTTCCGTTCAGCAGTCATTACCTGCGTGCTGCCGGACCTCAAGTCCACGCCTCTTACGCCAATTATGCAGATTGTTCCTTTCGAGGGATTGTTCCAAACGTTCCTCTGAGACCCGCGACATGTTGCGGTACATTTTCTCCTCTGGATAAAAAAAGAGCAGTTGCCAAACAAACTTCAAATTGTTCTAATGAGACTAATTTCTATGCAAATCCTGCGCATGTTTATTGCCTGTCTAAAAGCACACTTCTGGCTTTTATGTAAAAGAACAACAAGGCATAATTCCTACCAACTTTGTTTTACCATAATGGAAATTTGATTAAGCCAAAGACGACAAGCACATAAAACATAGAATGCCCATTCAATCATTTTGTGTTGACAGGCCAATCTAGTGCGGCATGACGACAACAGTAAAACATTTGACTTGAATTTCTTTGGTTGATTGTGTTCGTACTCCCAGCATGCCGAGCAGGAGGAAGAGCAAGGGTTTGAAGAACATCACAAGTGTTGCATGGAAATTAAAATAATCTCCACACCTGATTTATTTATTGAGCATGAGCACAAAATCCCAAATGTAATAATACGATTCATGGACAATATAGAGTATGTTATCAATGACAAGATGACTGGATAGGTGTTGTCCACAAGATCTGAATGAAGGACAGAACCTATAAAAACTCAACCTGGCAACAGGAACTTTTGCACATAATCTCAACCTCCCCACTCTGCCCTCTGATTTACATTCATAAACCTATATTAATAGATATATATACTGTATATATATATATATACATCTATATCTATTTCAGCTCATTTGTTACAGTGCAAATTGTCTCCCAGCTCACACGCCTCTTGTGACTTGTGTTGTGATGAACGGCGCCGGGCGTGAAACTATCTGTGAAGTATTGCTTTCAACCAAAATAAAAAAAAAATAAAGAATACTAAAATGAATTCTCCAGACAAACAGGCGAGTTCTCGGAGAAACATCTCGACCACAGAATCGTTGTTCAGTCCCCCACGAAGAATTTCTGTGTTGTATGTATTTGAATGTTTGAAGGCGTTAGTAGTTATTAGGTGTTAGGTGGGTTGGACTTGGTCGTATATGAGGTGCTATTAATGCGGTGGGATTCGTTTTCTCCGAGTACCCCGGGACACCAGTAAGCAGGCCCTGGGGTACTGGAAACTATCGATTCCCTGCCCCCATGTTTAGAGACCAGGATTTGTGTCAAGTATCATAAAGATACTTTAAATGCTGATTATTCAGATGGTGGTGAAATACGTTCCATCGATCCGCGGATGGAATTCTACTCCATCGACAGGGGGGCGGCGGCGGCGGGCGGCGGCGGTGGGCGGCGGCGGCGGTGGGGGGTGAACGCAGCCGCTGACGGAGGCCGAGTGAGGAGGAGCGAGAGAGCGAGAGAGAGAGAGAGAGAGAGAGAGAATGCCACCCGTTTACCGATGACAAAGCAATTTCTACCGATAACATTCCTGCGCCTTGTTATCTTTGGCGTGGACCAGCCTGGTAATGCACGCAGAAGGGAGGCGAGAAGGAGAGAGAGAGAGAGAGAGAATATGATACATACAAAATCAGCCACGATGCATATCAAAAGCACGGCTGACAGTACCAATACAAAGGTCTCATTATAAAAGCCTGGGATGGAGGAGGAGGAGGGAGGAGGGAGGGAGGAGGATGAGGGAGGAGGAGGAAGGAGGGAGGAGGAGGAGGGAGGAGCCGGGTCCGAGGTGCCCGGCGCGCATCCATCACACGCAGACAGCTCATTTAAAACATCTTTAAAATAAAGTTGGCCCCAGCCTCTGCCTCCTTACAAAGAGGAGCAATTGTCTTTTTTGACAGCCGGGTGAAATTGCCTGGAAGAAGGGTTGAGGGTGGTGGGGGGGCGTGTGTGTGTGTGTGTGTGTGTGTGTGTCGGCCAATACGACGCCAATATGTCAGCTCTGTGATTTGGCCACAATTTGCATGGTTATAATAGCTTATCGACTGGACTCAAGGTCGAGCAGGGCCATGGAGTCTCCCTTTCCCGCCGTCTGCATGACCGGGCTGCTTCGCTGCCCCGCCGCCGCCAAACACGATGACACGGCGACACTTTATTTCAAGCTCTCTTGACTCCATCAGCCGCGCCCCTCGCGTTCGTCAATACCCAATCTCCATCTCTTCCCTATCTGGCTCCTGATAAAACTTCTCACATGCCCAGTCACCCACCGCGCCCACTCCACACACCCCCCGTGCCCCCAAGAACCTCGCCATGGACCCCTCCACCACCTCCACCACCACCTCCACCTCCTCTTCCCTCCTCCTCTGTCTCCACCACCTCCTCCTTCATCTCCTCCTCCTCCTCCTCCACCCCTCCACCACTTCCTCCTCCCCTCCCTCATGCTCCGCCTCCTCTGCCAGCTCCCACCCACGCCGTTTCATCATTCAAGCGTGATGCAGACATTTCCCGAGGAGGGATCGATGGAGGCGCGATTCATTATGCCTCCAAAAGTCTGACTGGTGGTCTTCCGCCCGGCGTGCTAGCGGGCTATCGGGGGGGGCGGCTATCGACCCCTCCCCTCCCCCGCATTTAGCCTATTGCACACAGGAGGGGAGGAGGAGGAGGAGGAGGAGGAGGAGGAGGACTTAGGGAAAGACGTGCTTCTGCGGTTGAAGAGACGGCGGCGGCAGCAGACAGAGCAAAAGCCGGCCAGCCAGACGGCTGTTACATAGCACTCTGTGAGCCTGTCAACGCCAGTCCACCCCTGTCCTCCCCCTGGTTTCCCCCGCTCCCTGACAATGTCAAACCCTTCCCAGCGCCCAGCGATCGCTCCAACGTCGTCTGTTCGCAGACGAGGAGGCGGTCACACAAGGTGAAAGACTCAGGAAAGACAACTGGAAATGGAAACAAAAGCGACCTCAGAACAGCGTGCGATCGCGAGCTCAGGTTATGCTCTGACCACTTCTCCACGGACATTATATTTATTTACAGATGCTAATCGCAAACAGACTCTCACATCTTCACAGGTTCACAGAGAGTTTGGGGGTGGGATGATACCTCATGAGTCACGTGACTGGGGGGGTGACAAAGTGGGTACGGCTTGACTGTGTGTGTGTGTGTGTGTGGGGACCACCCTCTTTGAAATGGCATTCTGTGGGGCCAAAGAATTAGTCCAAACAGCTGTGAGCGAGCTGTGCATCATATCCCCTCCACAGGCGTGCACACAAATACACACACACACGCACAGACACACCCTGGCACGCACACACACACACACACAGACACACACACGCCATCTGCTGACACAAACCCATGACAGGGCAAATAGGATTACAGTATGGAGACACGGTGGAGGATGATCTGAACGGCGTCGCAGAGCGAGGAAGAGGCTGGGTCGCTGAGCTCGCGTGGGCTGTGGGATTTACGGGGGGGGGGGGGGGGGGAGTGGGGGGAGCGGGGTGGGGTTAGAGTTGGAAGCTTAGGGGGTCAGGGGTCAATGCTACAGTGCAGCGATCTAATGAGTCTCCGGTTTGCATGGCGCGGCTCAACGCATGTTTTCTGAACACAAGGCGGGGAAACTAGGCCACGTATACACACACACACACACACACACACGTACGAGTGTGTGTGTGTGTGTGTGTGTGTGTGTGTGTGTGTGTGTGTGTGTGTGTGTGTGTGTGTGTGTGCGTGTGGCCATACATACGTTCAAAGTTTGCAAATCACTTCAATGACTTCAGTCAAACAGTCATATAGATAATTACAAGTACATAGTAAGGTTAGTTAATTGCTAAATTACGAATAATAGCGGTAAACTATATACTATTACGTTGGTATTACATGTGACCAGGGCAAACACATCAAGATGAATCTACTGTGTCATTTGGGGAAAACAAAATAAAAACACATTTTAATATCATAATTTACATGTGATTCTTCAAATATTCCAAGAGATTAGCGTTGTGTTGGAGGATTAGTATTTTTCCGGAACCTGAAATGAATGCATGAAAAAAAACCTTTTTTCCTACACACACAACACACGTATGCTCACACACACACACACACACACACACACACACACACACACACACACACACACACACACACACACCCTTCAGCGAGCATACTCAATAACAAAGATTAAAATGCTGATTTCTGTAGCTGCACAAAGCAATCATTCTGTGTGTGTGTGTGTGTGTGTTAGTTAGGAGACAAGACACACACACAGACCACACACGCACACCAGCACACCACAACACGCACAGACACCAACACCACACACACACACACACACTCAAGGGAGCGCTGACATGTTTGCATGGCGCCGCCTGCTCTGCCTGCATTACAACTACAACTCTGCAATAAACCGGATTGAACAAACGTCTTTGTGAGTCCTGGTGTTCGGAGAGCCCTGGGAAAGTTTGCTATGTGGGAGTGAGTACAACAAATAGCTCCAGCGCTGCACAACCAAGTTTAAATAAATGAGCTTACTATAGTTTATATATACGGTATATATATATAATATATACATATTTATTCACATTCCGTGTCCCTCTCCATCCACCAGAAGTGGGACTATGAGTTATTATCAAAGCCCTATATTGTATTTTCTATCAGTGTTTTAAAACGCTAATGATATGTTATGGCAGGTAGCTATAAAGGACATTATTAAGTCTCTCCGAGAAACCGTTCCATACGGCGTTATTTAAGGCTTCCTCTTAATATAGCAGCCGTCAGAGCTCCTGCTAATTAAACTATTCTATTCTTAACGTGGATTTCTGCAACGCAGTGTGAAGTCAACAGAACAATAGTGGAGCCGGTGCCACTTACATCATCGCCGAGACACGGTTGAAATGTCACCGTTACATAAATCACGTGAACTATTTTAAGCGGAGCCGTCTGGTGTTATGTCAATCGCCGCCACCTGAAGCTAATGACTGTTATTCATGCGGCGCATTTAAACTGTAAACCCGCCGGAAAAATCCAGCGTGACACCGCCTCGCGCGCTCACACGTTCTCAGACACTGAACCGGTTTATACTTCACGTCAGTAACATCTGATCCATCATGAAGGGCATGTTATCCACGTCGATATGAGTCAGTAGGGGCGGGGTGTCTCTGACTCCCGGTACAAAGGTTGTGGGTTCCAGCCCTCATCTTTCTCTGCTCTTTAAGAACGCCATGCGTCTAAAACAAAATCCACTGTAAGCGTCCTCGGGTAAAAAGTGTATGCTAAATGGCTACATGCTAATAGCACTTCCAGCTGCGCTAACCGCCTCGACTCCAGGTCTGCATCGTCTGGTTTCCAGTACTCCACGCGCGCTCTCTAACCGTAGCTAGCTAACCGCCTACTTTACCCAAAGACCAACGCTTAGCGACGAGCAGCGCAATTGCCAGGTAGCTTTGGAAGCATCCTGCGAGGCCACAATTGTAGCTCAGTGTGCCAGAAATAGCGGATTCTTTTCATTGTTTGAGATTGACTCTGCCTTTATTTAACTGGGTTATTTCCAACGAGACAACAAGTCTCATTTGCAAGCGAGACCTCGCCGAGATAGCAGCGCTGGGACACGCAATTTACAGACGAAAAAAACAAATCTTTTATGTGAATTCTTTTTCAGATTTAGGTTAGAAAGAAAAGGTTCCAAGGACACAAAAAAAGCCATTTGAATGAAGGTAAACGCGGTGGAAGCTGTTTTGTGCTTCTGTCAGAGTGCCTACAGAGACACATAGATCCTCTCCACGGGGTCTGGTCAGCCCCCCTGCTGGGGTGACAGCATTCATAGATCTGCTGGCTGAGGACAGAACCAACCACAGCAAGACACAGCTGCTCAGTGACCACCTCCTCCTCAGCTGCTGGTAAACGGGCCGCCAGTATGGAGGCCATGTTTTGTTGTTAAAGGTACCCTATGTCTTACCAGACGTGATGTTGATTAGCCACCATTGAGCCATTTCAAACGTCGATCCTATAGTGACATCACAAGTGGGCGTGTTCACCCCGATGTATGATGGGTAGTGATGATCGTGACTGACGGGTGTCAGACTACCCAGTGGACTGTGGCAACGGGAAGGCCGATCTATCCATCATACATCTGGATGGACATCACCGTAGGTCAAATTACTTTGAAATTACTTTAAGCTATAAGAGCTATAATGAGATATGTCTAAATATAACTATAACTTAACTATACTTAACTAAAACTCTGAACTATAATCTTTTTACGGTATATTTTAACCATCACCTCGTTAACATCTATCTCTTAATGATAATTGGCCAGCAGTCCTCGTTAAGAGATGCCTTAACGAGGACTGCTGGCCAATTGTAGCCTCTGGAGAGTCATTAGTCACGAGAAACCCTGAAGCGCCCAGGTGATGGATAGTGTCATCATGACATCACTGGCAGAGGTCACCCTCCTGCTTCTGACCAGGTCTGTCAGGGGAGGGGAGGGGGGGGGAGGGACAGCTTCCTTCACCACTCATCTCCCAACACGCCCCCAACCCTCCCCCTCCACCTCATCGTCATTATATTAAAGCGGGAGAATAATTGTCCTTGAGGAAATTAATTACCTGGCGCTTCGGGGGGGTTGGGGGGGGGGGGGTTAGGGGAGGGGGGGGTGGGTTTAGGGGGGGGGGGGGGAGTTAATGGAGGCTGAGATGCTGTCATCTCTTCCTCCACAACTCATCTCTCTCACTGTATCTCTCTCTCTCCCGTCCCTTCCCGCCATCCCTCTCTCTCTTGTCCATCCCCCTGTCTCTCCTTGTCGCTTCCTCTGCCATCCCTCCCTCTCTCCTCACCTCCTTATCTCCTTATCTCTCTTAAAAATTTCAATATTCTGTTATTTGGTCATTAGGTATAGATAGCTATTAGAATCTCAAATCAGCATTCAAATGATGATTTTTTATTTCCGGAAAAAAAACACTAGCAAGCTCATCAAAACGTTGTACTACTGTATGTTCAAAGCAGCGATTTGAACTGGAACTCTGCTGTAGCCGAGTCCGACTCGGATCGACGGATTGCTACGCTACCGAGGTCCACACAGCATCCCTACGGGACGTACAGGAGAATATGTATGTTTGAATATGCATATATTATATTATTCGTTAGGAAAACCTAACGATTATCCAAAGCTTAAATGATGAATTCAAGCCCTCGTTGCTGATGCCCCAGTTGCTGAGAAATGATGATCTTGGCCATTTAAAAACAGAAGAAAACATCTACGATATCTTTAACGAGGTTCGGAATACATCCTAAAGTATTATCGATTAACTTTTATGACAAACTAAATGTACCTTCTTGAAAAAACAGTTCAGTTAAAAAGTATGCTATTATACCATTTATCTCTTTAATTATATATGTATCATGTCTCACAATAGTATTTTGTGAGGACAATACCATGAATGTAATATTTTCTATTGTTTCCGTTCGTTCCCATGACATGCAGGCCAGAACAACAACGTGATTTGGACAAATGACCGTTACTACGGTCTGATCACTCAGGCTGCCATTGTCCCTTTAAAGCGTATTGTCCTTTAATTTCCTCGAATAGCGATTGAAAAGTGATGTTCCTTTCCTCTAGTTCCTCTAAATGTGTTCGGTCAGACATATCACGAAGGAAGCTTTTGAACTAATTATCAAAGCCGTGTGTCATTTTCATCCGCGCGCAACCTTTAGCACTAAGGCGGCCCAGGCGTCACCATCCCGGAGCCCCGTCCACTCGGGATGGGCGATGCTCCAAAAGGCCACATGATGTTAAGTGGCATTTGGATGACATTTCTTTGGCCTGTTTAACCTTTGGTGAGTTTCCATTTCGTCCCAACTGTTGCATCCCCTTCGCAGACCTGAATAACTGTCTCCCGTCTCTTCCTCCATTGGTTTTGTATTCTCTCTCTCTATCTATGTCTCTGTCTCACTCTCCTCGTCTCTCTCTCTCTCGCTCTTCCTCTCTCCTCTATCTCTCTCTCTAATCTAATGCATTAGCTCTCATATTTACAAATCATCTCATACATATTTTCTCCAACACCATAATTCTCGTCCCTCCCTCCTCGACCCGCTTTCGCTCTCACATATTATTTTGTGGGCGGGGGCCGTATCGGTCGTGATGTTCCAGTTAACGTCGCTTTGGATACAGACGCCAATCATCTTTAATTAGAGAAATGTGAGGTCTCAGAAAAGTAGGAGCATCGCATCAATATGTCAGATCCATTTACATACGACGCCACCTTTTATCTCGAGTGAAGATCGATGAGGTCTGAGCTAAGCACGTGCGTGTTGGTGTATGGTGTTGTGTGTGTGTGCGTATGTGTGTGTGTGTATGTGTGGTCTGTGTGTGGTGAGAGTTTGAGAGTTTGTGGAGTGTTGTGTGTGTGTGTTGGTGTGTGAGTGTCTGTCCTG
This sequence comes from Coryphaenoides rupestris, assembly GCA_002895965.2. NCBI lineage: Eukaryota > Metazoa > Chordata > Actinopteri > Gadiformes > Macrouridae > Coryphaenoides > Coryphaenoides rupestris. The sequence continues at coordinate 595,883 of PIJE02000097.1, forward strand.
TGGTGTGTGTGAGAGTTTTGAAGTTTGGTGTGTGTGTGTGTGAGTTGTGTGTGTGTGTGTGTGTGTGTGTGAGGAGTTTGTGAGTGTGTGTGTGTGTGTGTGTGCGTGTGTCTGTAGTTTTGGATCAACTCTATTAGTTTTACCCAGGGACTTGTATTTAAAAAATACTCAATATTTTGTGAATGTGACAGATGGTAAACAAATGCGTTCATTAGGCCTAATAAGCTATATATATATATAGATATATATATAACTGTATACACATCTGCTATTACTACAGACAGCATTAAATAACATTAACATCGGAGAGCGTGAGTGTGTGTTGTCCTAATGTTGCGAGGGAGAAGGGAGGTAATGTCCACCTAGATGTATGCTGACTAGATCAGTCCACTAGGTAGGCTGGTAGACTGATCTAGTAATCATACATCTAGGTGGCATTCCCACTTGTGATGTCACTCGACGGTAGTCCACAATGGCAATTGTGAAACGGCTTTTGCAATGGCTAATCACAGTCACACCTGGTGGCATAATAATGTCCCCTTTAAGGGTCTCAAGAGTGGAGAGCGGTCTCAAAGTCCTCGTCATCCTCAACACGCCAACCTCGTTGTCATTTGAAACTTGTGTGAATGTGAAAAACCACATTCAGTTGTTTCCCTTTATTTTACATGTTCTACGTCCGTCAGTCCGTGGGTCGTTTTGAGAGATTGAACAAACAAACATGAGGTTGCCACGTGGTCCGCGGTCCCGAGAGGCGAATGAGACCCTCCCATCACGAGGTGCACGACTCCAAATCAATCGTCGCGTCTTTCAATTGATGTACAATAACCCCGCGCGTGTCTGTAGCTGTGTGAACGTCGTCATGGTGCAGAGTGAAGTGGTTAACAGTGCAGTCATGAATCCTCCACTGAGCAGCCGCTGTGTTCAGAATCACTGATGGGTCTTCAAAGAAGCCATCGACGCGGTGGTGGTGGCGGGGGGGTGATGATCACGTATCGATGAGATACACTATGAGACGATGAGAGCACTTCTAATCTAATACGCGCCGATATCATGTCTCTACTGAAGCTCTATGACAAACAAGGCCTCTGCATGCGTTTCATATTGTCTCATTGTGATGACGGTAATTAGGGCAGAAATAGAATCTCTTGCGTCGTTAATGAGTGAGAGTGTGTGAGGTTCGGGGCGTTTATTGGATCCAGTGAACGCAGCTTGTCAGATAATGAGACCGGCGGCTGATCTCCAAGCAGTTATCATATCGCATATCCTGTTAGCTTGATGCTAATCTCGTTAGAGCAGCGTGCCCAAATTAGCACCGCGGACTAACTTCTAATTTCAGCGTGCATACTGTATACTCTAAATCTATATATGCAATGGGAATTGCAAGAATTCATAATATAAACTCGTCAACAACACGACTTTAGAGCTATCCTGTATAATGTAGCACTGCAGGACGTGTTGTGTGAGGCGCTGTTAAGACAAATCACAACAACTTTCCCCAAGTATTGTGGTAAATCCAAAGTGGCTGACGAATTATGATAATCCAGGGAAATTGGCAATCAAAGCAGAGAGGTGTCGCATATTATGCAAAAACTAAAAGAGAATGAACTTTTCTTAGCTTTAATTAGCTTTTCAAAGCCAATTCCTGGATCTAAGTGGTGAAGATATTGGCTCATTACTTTCTCCCTGTTCCTACACGGCACCTCTGTTACAAAACCACCTCTTTTCTCATGTTGGGGTCATTAAATTCATAAAAGTCTACTTTTAAGTTGTCGCTCTGTGTTGAGATACACAGGGAACCGAATAGCACGGTACTTTATACTAAGTGCATTTCGAATAATTACTGTTCCATCTGCAGCGGCCATTACGACTATTCTTATTCAATTTGCTCGGCTCAGGAAGAGGCATCGATGGCTTCCCATTAGACAGAAATCAACGATTGGTTGTCGTCACAGACTGCCAACAACACTTTGCCTCATCCATTCATCCCCAGTGTCTCATTCATTCAATCATCACCAGAGTATCATTCATTCATCACTAGAGTCTCTTTAATTCATCACCAGAGCTTCATTCATTCATTCATCACTAGAGTTTCATTCATTCATCAATAGTCTCTTTCATTTATTCATCACCAGTCTCATTCATTCATTCATTCATTCATCACTAGTTTGTTTCTTGTGCTGAGGGAAAGGAGACAGAAGTTACAAGACCACCAGGACTTCAACTACTCATCATCACACCGTTTAAATTCCACAAATAATTCTGCTGAAATGTTCCCAAATGGTCCAAGCATCATGGAGCTAATACACCTTCAAATGGAAGCGCCCAGACGCAGACACCCTGCTGTTGTGAATTCAAACGGCTGCACAATTAGTATTACAGCGTTAGAATTATCTTGAAATGTTAAACATGTTCCTCCTTAATCCCAGATGGGAAATTTAGGAAAATGTAATAGATATAAAATCTGTATTTATTTATTTATTTCATGGTTAATACCATCAGTTGTGTTTTTTGTATTTAATACACGATACTGAAGTCAGTTGTATGACGTTATTTTTACCAAGGTGAGAGAAAACAATTATGCAAATCAGAAATGTCTCCATATTTACTGGAGGTACAACGTGACAAATAATTAGCATATCTGTGCTCACTGGACCGTGATAGCTGCCATCCATTTGTGACATCACAAAGCGTGCTCATCTGTGCATGTAACACAACTCCACGAGATTCTGAGTCAATTTGGGGAAACTTTCACACTCGGGTGGAAGGACTCCAAGATGCAGACATGTCCTGAACTCTGATGAGGTCACCTGAGACTTGTAGACGTAGAACAACACCACCAACAGTCAAAACAGTACAGAGTACTCATTTTGTATTAAGTTTGTACTCATTTGGTGTAGTACTCATGTTTCTAAGAGTAAATCGAGAGTAAAGTACTAGAAACAAGAGTACTACACCAAATGAGTAAAAAAACTCTATATTTACTAAGAGTAAATCGAGAGTAAAGTACTAGAAACATGACAGTGAGGTCTAAACTTTGCAGCCAGTTCCATAGTTCTATTTCTATTTTGTAGTTCTATTCTATTTTGTATTCTTTTATAATTACTGTCGGCTGTCGGGCGTTTTGCACAAAAGGTTTTTCACTCACTGCTTATACTCACGTGTAAATTGTGAAGTGACAATAAAATACTTGAAACTTGAACAGGTGCTGCTGTACAATATTCTAAAATAGATAAATAAAAAAATCGGTTGGTAGAAAAATAAACGAACTTCACTTCATTACACTGAACTGAGATAAAAATAAGATGAACTCTCTCACGCAGATGGGAAATTAGTAGAAGAAATTAAATGGCCAAAAAAAAGTAATTCAAAAGCAGATGGTCAAAAAAGCCACGTGTAGTCAACATACATGTGGCTTACCTCTGACAACATGTGTTGCTAAGAGAACTGTGTGAATGTATACCAGAGGTCTTGTGTCTAAACACGCCACCACAACCCCTTGTGTAACCAAGTCTCCACTGCCACAACTTAAGGTCCCAAACACTACACACCAAGGTCACGGACAGGTCACGGTCACAACCCCCTGTTTGGCAAAAAGCTGGACAAGAAAACGATCCCCAGTCCAAGACTCCCCCAGTCTTACTAAAGTGCTATGGTGACGATCTTCTAATATAAATGACCACGTTTCAAAAGAATTAATTAAAAGTAAACGATTTTGGGTTCACTTGCACTAATGACCAGACTGATCGACCCAGGATGAACTGTCACGTCTCTTAATCAATGTGAATATAATGGGGTTACGCAGAGTGAAAGGTCACTGAGACAGCTTGCAAAGATGGACCTCGTTCTCCTCGCTGTAGGATATATATATATATGTGTATATATATATATATGTATAGATATATTTAGTCATATTCAGAACTATTTGTCACATACAGAGAGGAGAGGAGGAGGAGAGCAGGAGAGGAGGTAAGGAGAGGAGATGGAAGGACAGAACATTAAGCGTGGGGTGGAGAGAGGGGGGGAGAATAAAAGAGAGAGGAGAGGAGATGAGTGGAGTGAAGAGGAGAAGAGAACAGGAGAAGGGTGGAGAGGAGGAGAGGAGGAGAGGAGGAAGGTTGTGGAGGAAAACATTACAGAGGTCTTATGCAGATCGTCATCTCCACCGTGCCCTCAACAAACTTCCCATCACTCCTCCAGCTCAACTCAATTACTACCCTGGATACTATATATACAGTATATATATATATATATATATATACAC
>PIJE02000097.1:607643-649658 GCA_002895965.2 Coryphaenoides rupestris
CACACACACACACACACACACACACACACACATACCCCCCTCCCTCTCTCTCTGTCAGTATGTATCAATGTGACTCGTCCACACCACGGGGTCAGCTGAGGACGGATTGGCCTCTTTTTTTCTCTTTTTTCCGGAGATCATTGTCACAAACCTTCTGGACACAACACAACACAACACAACACAACACAACACAACACAACACAACACACGATAACGACATCATACAGGAAGTGGCGCACGACCAGAGCCCGGCCACAATCCCAGCATGCAACAGTTCCTTGTGGATTCCTCCATAATGCATCAAAAGCCACGCGACCTCCAGGGGAAGGCAGCCGCAATCAAAAAGTAACGCAGGCTTTCATAATGGAGGCCGATACATAACCAGGGCGCAGGGAGGAGAGCATGCAAGATGGATGAGCCCGGACCCAGACCCCCGCAAAGTAGAGAGAGAGATGAGATGAGAGAGGGGGAGGGAGAGAGAGAGAGACAGAGAGAGACAGAGGGAGAGGAAGAGAGAGAGCATGGGAGATGGGGAGAGAGAGAGAGAGAGAGAGAAGAGAGAGAGAGAGAGAGAGAGAGAGAGAGAGAGAGAGAGAGAGAGAGCATGGACGATGGCGAGAGAGGGAGAGATAGGGAGAGGAAAAGAGAGCGAGAGAGAGAGAGAGAGAGAGAGTGGGAGAGGCAGAGAAAGAGAGACATAGAAATAGAACATGGGGGATGGAGAGAGAGAAGGAGGGAGACGGAGAGAGAGAAGGAGGGAGACAGAGAGAGGGTGCAGACAGAGATAGAGGGAGGAAAAGAGAGAGAGAGAGAGAGAGAGAGAGAGAGAGAGTGGGAGAGGCAGATCGGGAGAGAGAGGCGAAGAGGGACATGGAGAAAGGGAGGGGGAGAGATTGACAGAGAGAGAGCGAGTGAGAGGGGGGACAGTGAGAGAGTGAGAGAGAGAGGGAGAGGGGGAGAGAGGGGGAGAGAGAGGGAGAATGATTATTACTCAAACCGGTGAAGACATCGGTTGGGCAGTTGATTAAATCCGCCATCTTGTCGTATGTAAATGTAATGTAAATTCACACTGATGTGATTCACTCTCACACGATGCGTGGTCGTCAAGTTATCTCAAACCCTGGACCTCATGCTGGGATCAGATGGAGAAAAGTTCAGTCGACCGCAAGGGAGCAAACCACATTTCAACTGAAACGTTTCCTGATGTTTCCTTTTGGGGGGGAAGACAATCGGATCAACCTGAGAGTTAGGTTGACATTTCACAATTCACAAACTGAACAATTAAAAAAATAAAACCAAGTGACCCCTCAGTGTATTTGTATATTTGTATACCCAATGGTACATTGGACTTTTCTTGCATGATGGTAAACAATATCCATACAAACCAGACCAAAGTATTTTTCAATGTTCAAAGACAGTAGTTTTTTAATGATATATTACTTAGATGAAAAAAAATCTAAGACCACAGAAAATGTGTTTCAAGAAAGTTTGAGAGTTTGAAACATAAAACAAAACTGTTTTCTTGTTTAACATTAGGGTTAAACATTATTACATTAATATTAAAAGCAGCCATGAGGATGGAGAACCTGATACCTGTTGTTTATCCACAGGGAGAAAAATTTATCGACTTAATATTAGAAGACACACACACACACACACACACACACACACACACACACACAACACACACACACACACACACACACACACACACCCCCCCCCCCCCCCCCGCTGTGCTGTGCGGCGTGTATCCAGAACACACAACATGTGTCTGTTGAGAGTTGAGCTTCTCCTTGTGAAGCTTTAACATTTCTCTACCGCGCCACAGATCTGTAAAAATCAAACAGTCAAAGCGTTCCACAGCAGAGTCTGCGTGAGGCTGACAGCTAAGAGGATTATTAATTCTTTGAAGACAGCCGTGCTGAGCGCTACACCGGCCCGCGATACGACGGCCGCTGAACCGAGTCAGCTGTTGACAACCGATTAAATACAACGAATGGTCTTTTTGTGAGGAGAGCGGCTTGAGGAACAGAGCGATCTGACTCGTAATCCGGGGCTTCGAACCCGCGGTCGCTGCAACGAGGCACATTGCCCGACGTGGTTGAATCGCTAACCAACCACATTACACGCTAACACGCTACACACACACACTGTGTATTACGGTACCACACACACAGCCTGTTGGGAAACACATGGGCTCACAAATCAGATTTTAGATGATAATCTGGAGGTCTAATTAACAATATGGCATCTGAAGCGCACACTCAGGTTTCAAGAGAGACGAACACAAGGGCAATGTTCCCGTTAGCAAGCTATGTCCTCGTATGCTCTTGCCATAAGAACATGTCCTTATTATTCCATATTGGCTGGTAAAGACTGTCTGCTAAAACAACAGCATCGTCTTGCAAGTTTGTGTCCTCCTTGGACAGCAACGAACACAAACTCTGCCAACGCTGATAAACTAAACCACCAGTAGCCGGTGGGGAGACAAGCTCAGAAAAAAGTGTTTGAAATCAGGTTTTGAAATCAAAGCCGTGTAGCAGACAGACCGCTGTAGAGATACATTTTTAATGAGACCTCAGCGTCCGGAAAAATATCTCCGTAGCAAAACAGGAAACCCTGAATGCGTGACTCCACCCCTCCTACTTGCTGGTTTCCGGCACAGGACGCGTGTAGTCCCGCCCCCAGAAGTACGGTCAGAGCATTGACGAACTTCTGCATCCGAGATTAGGTAACATGAAGCGGGTTACAGGACCTACCGTCAAACTTCTGGTGCTTGGAGAAGAAGGAGGTCCGCATGTTGTGGCTGCTGCTCTCCATCAGGTCCTCAAAGGTGCGCTTACTGAGCATGCTCAGCTCCTCCTCCATCTCGGGCGTGCAGCAGGTGGGACCCTGAGACGCACACACCCGCAGGTGCACACCTGGGACAGAGAGACAGGTAGGGAGAGAGAGAGATCAGGAGAGAGAGAGGTAGAGAGAGAGGTAGAGAGAGGAGAGAGGCGAGAGAGAGAGAGAGAGAGACAGGTAGGGACAGAGAGATAGAGGTAGGGAGAGATAGAGGTAGGGAAAGAGAGAAGGTAGAGAGAGAGAGAGAGAGAGAGAGGACAGTTAGAGAGAGACAGTAGGACAGAGAGACAGGGATGGAGAGAGACAAGTAGGGAGAGAGGTGGGGAGATGAGACAGGTAGGGAGATAGAGAAAGGGAGAGAGAGGTAGGGAGAGAGAGGTAGAGAGGGACATGAAGGGATAGAGACAGGTAGAGGAGAGCAGAGAGATAGGGAATAAACCAGGTATAGGGAGAGAGAGAAGGTAGGGAAGATAGACAGGTAGGGAGAGAGAAAGGGCAAGGAGAGAGAGTAGGGAGAGAGAGGTGAGAGAGGGACCAGGAAGGGATAGAGACAGGTAGGAGACGCAGAGAGGTAGGAGATAGACAGGTAGGGAGAGAGAGGAAAGGGAGAGAGACAGGTAGGGAGAGAGGGAAAGGGAGAGATATACATATATTCAGAGTTATTTCAGTGAAACTCAGATTACTTTTCTGCCTGAGGAATCATGTTTTATCAGATGTATTTATTATTATCAGTGTTGGTACAAACACGCAGGAATGAAGCTGCACGGGGACGCCGGCCTTGAAGCGAACCACGTATCCACATGACAGTTCTCATTTAAGCAGATCTATAAAGAGTTAGCAGTGAAAAACTTTCTCTCTCTATTCCCAGATCTTAAGGAGCACAGCGTCTAGCAGAAAGGTCAGATCAGAACGTGGTGTCTGCTGCCTTCCGGACGCCGTGTCCTTCACCGCAGTTTATTAAGCGCTCATATATCATCCAGTACAATATTAACACAATGAAACACGTTGTCTTTTAAACTTGATTTACATTCAAATTCGAAATATGAGACTTCTATCGTCTATGTCTTCTATAAAACACTGCTAGTGGGATACGGAGATGGGTCACGGATGACTCCCAGTCCGTCAAGATTCAAGAAGTTTAATTGTCAAATACACGTACAGGATACGCAGTGAAATGAAAAATATGCAGTGAAATGAAAACCCTTTCCCTGCTTTGGACAGAAGCCCGTGCGTACAGCCGCCCCTCAAAGTGTGCCACGAATACAAACGTCATCAGCAATTTCCCTAAACACAGCATCTCTCAAAAGGAGAACGACAAAGTATTTTGCATTCCAAATGTCCCGCGTGCCGAGACCGGCGTCCATTTATCTAAACGGGGGGGACGGTTTCCAGAGACAGCGAGTGTCTCCTATAGGCAGCGGACGGCCGGGGAATAGCAACTACCCCTGACCTTTCCGGCGTGAATACCCAAGGTGGTCCATTTATAGTCGGCACAAACACTTGCACTGTCGCCGCCTCTCCTGCTTATTCCAAGCAGGACACACCACCACCACGGGGCCCCAGAGAGCGAGGCAGGGAGAGAGGGAGGAGGAAGGGGAATGAGGGTTCCGTATGCCGGGCGTACCGAGGGGGTCACGTCGCCAAAGGTCACCAGGGGGTTTGACGCGCCGCGCCGAATCACAACAAAGTCGGCAATAAGCGACAGCCAACCAGCGCAGATAGCAATCACGGGGCAGAAACACACAGTTGCCTCTGGGATTGATTGGAGATTCATCTGTTATTTCGCACATTGGGGTTGGGCTGCTCAGAATGCACGCCCACTCATTGGCATGGCATGGATGGGCGCGCACGCACACACACACATGCACACACACACACACACTATATATATATATATAATGTACAATCCAACAGTCAAAAAGACAAGTAAATATCACGGTACATATCTCCATAATCAATCATCTAAACGAGCGGGGGAGCGGGGAGATGCATGAGCAGCAGTCCTACTCTGACGGGGGCTCGGTCAAGGTCGTTCGCTCCTCACATCTCCTCTCCTCTCACATATCGCTCCAGCGGTGTGATCAATAGGTAAAAAGATAAATGACTTCTATCAGAAGCAATGACAATAAAATCTCTCATATCATTCAGGGAAGTGTGAATACGAACCCAGACATTTGGAAGGACACAGTTAAGCATCTTTCATGCTAATGTCTAATAATAAGGATGATAATGTTGATAATAATTAACATTTCACGAGCGGTGCATGTGGCGCAGCGTGGCCCAGGACTCGCAGGGCGGTAATGAGTATTATTAGCGTGAGGTATCTACTGCTGGGTCTATTTTAAGTCCGGCCTTAACAAGGTAATTTAACTGAAAGCGCTGCAGGGCGGCACGACAGGGTGGATGGAGGCTAGTAGTTAGCATAGCAGGTAGCATGGTAGTTAGCAAAGGATCAATATATAATCCACCCGTCCATCCAGCTGTATATATATCCCTGTCTATCTGTCCATAATATATCACCATGTAATGTAGTTCTATTAACAACATGGGGGGGGGGGACAGGACAGGGAAAATAACCCTGAAATTCACACGCTGACCTCCAGAGACAGCAGCAAGCTGAGGTTAGCGCAGCGCTAGCCCTGAGCTACGGCCATGCTAGGACGCTAGGATGATGTATGAGCGAGGTGGCGGCGGCGGCGGCGGTGGGACGTCTCCGGGACGTGCTGACACTGTAAATTATTCCTGATCCTTAATCAGTCCGGAGAGAGACCCACCCCCCCCCACCGCCGCACGGTTATAACGAGCCGCGCAATTAACAGTCCAGCGCCGGCCGGCCACTCTGCCGCCGTCTCCTGGGGAGTAATGACCGTGTCGGGGGCTGCGGGGGGTGGATCACGGAGCCTCCGGCCAGCAGGATGGAGCCAGACACCACCACGCCCGCTATGTTCAGCCACGCTTTCAGACACATATGGAGATACGGATGCAGGGAGGCTGCTGCTGGGCCGGACGATCTGGTTACTCAGAGAGCGTCTCACTGGTTTCTGACTCAGCGAGAGCCCCATGCTGCTGCTGCTGCTGCTATAGCTGCCGCTGCTGCTGCTGCCGCTGCTGCTGCTGCCGCTGCTGCTGCTGCCGCTGCTGCTGCTGCCGCTGCTGCTGCTGCTATAGCTGCTGCTGCTATAGCTGCTATACTACCTCTATTACCACTAGTACTACTACTATTACTACTCCTACCTATACTCCAATAGATAGATATTTATATCTGCAGGGTGTCCACTCACTAGTACTGCTAATATTATGCACTACTGCAGTTCTTGCTTTTAATACTCACATTTTACACTGACTGGAAGTATTTCATAAGATATCAGAGTACAAGAATACATTCTTGTAAATTATAGCAATGCATAAATGTGTTGCATTCATTTGGAAAAAAATATTTCCATTTTGAGTTGTATTTACAAGATATGAATGAAGTAAAAAGTAAGATCTCGCAATTACCAGAAAACTGGAGAAAATGAATGAATGAAATACACATCCATCTTACTTTAAGGAGAAACATTTGAGTTATTAATAATTGATGCAGATTGACACTCTCACCTCGCTATGACAACACTCGACTATGATTGACACCAACCCCCGATTGAATCATTTAATATGGGATTCAGTGACATTTCCAAGCCACGTAAAAAGATCGACTTAAAAAAGAAAAAACAACGCAAAACTAATTGCGTTCTAATCCTGCGATTTCACCTGTCAGCGGTAACACACACGTCGCTGGTCGTGTGGAGGTGGCGGCGGAGAGAGGCCCGTCTGGAGACGTCTACGGCGGCGGGTGTCACCCCTGCGGCGCTAACCGAAATAAACAAAGTTGTCATCTCGACTGCACCGCTGCTCCAGATCACAACGGCAGATCTGTGAGGCCAGGCTCGTCCTGCGCGCCGCCAGGGTCATGCAACGACACCGCGGCAGTAAAGAGGATAACAAAGACCTCTTGTCTCACAGCGGCAGCCGTGGGAAAGGGGAAATATTCACACTCGACTGGTTTTTGCTTCAAGGGTGTATGTACAGTATACGTATATACACTCGTAGGCTGCAGGTTCAGGCTGGTGATCCCTTGAGAGGGGCGCAGGTGCAAGAGTGCTTTCAGAGTCAGGAGTCCTTAGCATATACAGTATATACTGTGTATATATATATATATATATATACACACAACATATTAAAACATATACTGTATATATGGGCGGCAGTAGCTCAGAAGGTAAGAGCGGTTGTCTGGAAACCGGAAGGTTGCTGGTTCGATCCTCAGGCTCCTCCTAGCTAAGTGTGGAGGTGTCCCTGAGCAAGACACCACCTAACCCTACCTGCTCCTCCTAGCTAAGTGTGGAGGTGTCCCTGAGCAAGACACCACCTAACCCTACCTGCTCCTCCTAGCTAAGTGTGGAGGTGTCCCTGAGCAAGACACCACCTAACCCTACCTGCTCCTCCTAGCTAAGTGTGGAGGTGTCCCTGAGCAAGACACCACCTAACCCTACCTGCTCCTCCTAGCTAAGTGTGGAGGTGTCCCTGAGCAAGACACCACCTAACCCTAACTGCTCCTGACGTGTTGGTTGTTACCTTGCATGGTTGGCACCGCCGTCGGTGTATGAATGGGTGAATGTGAGGCAACTGTAAAGCGATTTGGATAAAAGCGCTATATAAATGCAATCCATTTATCATATATATATATATATATATACTGTATATGTATACTCTATGTACATCCATACAGGATATTCCTTTTGGTTGTGATTTTATGAGGAAACACAAACGATGAAAGATTCAAACTTAAGTGAGGGACGTCCTCCCCCGCTAAGAGGGTACTCGTCTTGCACCGCCTCGCAAGTATGACTTCCACGGCGCCCGGGAAGAATCTCCTAAGCGGGGCTCCGCTCCAACATCCAATTTTAATGATTGTCGTCCTCAAGGCCCCCTTCGCAGCCCTCTGAGGAGACGCTGTTAGCGGTTCCCAGACGAGGCCACCTCAGTCGACGGGAAAAGTATTCCAACGGCCCTGGGTGGGGACTGCCGAAGAAGATGATGATGATGATGATGTCAATGGGTTAGAAAGACTTAATGAGGACACACATGCACACACACACACCCACACAGACACACAGACACATACATACAGGCTTATTTTGTCAATTATGTGACTCGATGTGAAAAAATACAAAATAACTGTTTTCATCCGTCTTGTGTTTGTGTAGTTGAGACGCACCATGGAGGACATTTCTCTACGTATGTTAAAGTGAATTAGGATTAGGATTAGGATTAGTTAGTTAGTTTGTTATCTTTCTGTTATCATGAGTCCAGCGAGGGTCCGATTACCTCCCGTCCATCCCTAGAAGTTCCTCCTCAAGGTTTTCTCCTCCTTCGCCTCCCTGGCTGGCTGTAGGGGAGGTCTCCTCCATATCTTCCCTTCCCAGCTCATTGATTTCCTGTAATTTTATTGGACACGTCGACGTGATGTAACAAGCGTGCCACAAGGCCCTAAATAAACATGGCGGATGTTCGGGACAGGTGAATAATAGGGATTAGGGAACAGAAGCTTTCCTGTTCAACAGGAGATGGCCCCGATGCTCTCATTACTCATCACAGTCCGACGGCATCAATGGCGTTTCATTTCCATACATTCGCCCTAAACTGACATTCCGTTTGAGATGGCTTCAATATTTAAGGGATTTAATAACACGTATTATTCCACAGGTGTGAAGCATATTCAGGGTTTCTTTGATATGCTAAATTCTCAGTCAGGGGTTGGGTGGGAGAAAAACGATCCTGCCGTTTTATTCCTGCTCCTCTTGTAACCGTTGCATTTTTAAACGTCTTGTTTTTCAGAGGAAATGAAACCAAGTTTCACAACGGATAACACAACAACCGGGAGACTAATTAAGGCGCGGTGCAGCGACGCCTTCCTACGCTATGAGACTGTACACCAGTACTTTACTTTCCATTCAAAATCATTCAAAGCTTTATCTCAAAGCGACGGCTTATTAGCCTGGACTGTTTTCTCTCACACTTCAGATATTTCCACCATAATATGTGAAATGGAAGGGATGACGTGATGAGCAAGAAGCGCATTTTAGCTTTCTTAACTCTGATAGATTAGCTCTCTGTTAGCTTAGCTTTCTGCTCTCTGCTATCTGAGCTCTCTGCTAGCTTAGCTCTCCGCTATCGTAGCTCTCTGCTAGCTTAGCTCTCTGCTATCGTAGCTCTCTGCTAGCTTAACTCTCTGCTATCTTACCTCTCTGTTAGCTTAACTTTCTGCTCTCCGTTATCTTAGCTCTCAGCTATCTGAGCTCTCTGCTATATCTTAGCCCACCGCTGGCTTAACTCTTTGCCATCTTAGCGCTCTGCTAGCTTAAATCTCTGCTATCTTAGCGCTCTCGCTTTTCTGCTGTCATTAGCTTTTTTTGTTTTGTTTCGGAAAGAAAGGAAAGGCTTTTATTTTTTAGAGACGGAGCACAAGGCGTCCTCCCAACGCCCCACCCACACCAGAGGGGGGAACATTCCATTGCTCTCCATTGACTTTGTATTGCATCTTCACGCAATAACCTCCTCACCTTGTCTGATAGCAAACAACAGAAACAAGCCGTCAAGCTGCTGTGTGTTGAGATGCAACAACACCAACAGTGTGGAGAAGCCACAACTACGAGTTTATAAGTACGCTGCCCAACTGAAGAACTGCAACACGTCAAACACTGAAGGCCACGCGAACCGGAGGGGGAAATCAAGGGCTGGAACCCCTCCTCCCCTTCCCTCCCTCTCTCCCTCTCCCTCCCTCCCTTCTCCCTCCCTCACCCCCTCCCCTCTCACCTCTCCCCCCCCTCCTTCCCTCACCCTCCTCTCCCCCACCCCTCCCACTTTCTCACCCCCCCCCCCCCCCCCCCCCCCCCCCCCCCCCCCCCCCCCCCCCCCCCCCCCCCCCCTCCCCCCCCCTCTCCCTCCTCCCCCTCCCTCCCCCCTCCCTCCTCCCCCCCACCCCCCCTCCCTCCCCTCACCTCCCCCTCCCTCCACCTCCTCACCCCCCCCCCCCCCCCCCTCCCTCCCACCCCACCCTCTCCTCCCTCACCCCTCCCTTCCCAAGTTAACTTCCTGACCATCCCCAACAACCCCCCCCCCACCCCTCCCACCACCACCACCCTCAGCCCCTCCCCACATTCTCTAATTGCAACGCTGCACTTCAATCATTTCTGTTATTTTTGGGGGTTTTGTGCGGATAATTACCCGGAACAATTAAAACACATCTGTGGCTTCGGCAATGAACACAGTCGGCGCGTGATTGTGTTCGTACGTCCGACCGCGCGTCTTCCGCCTCGCCGCCTCTTTGTTAGCGGGCGCGTTCCCCGCCGGCGAGGGAACACCGCGGCTAACGCGTCTCGAGGCGCCCGCTATTCATTGGTCGGTTACGAGGCCCCTCTGTGACCGCCCACATTTAGACATTTGATTGGATGGTTTTTAATGGGTCAGGAGGACGGGAGGCGAGGTGAGGACTCCCTGGTGGCTAACAGAGTGTTACGATAGCGGAGTTAAGCGAGCAGAGAATTAAGCCAACAGAGAGCTACGATATAGCAGAGAGCTCAGACTAGCAGAGATAACGAGAGCAGATGGCAAAGCTAGTTAAGCCAGCGGTGGGCTAAGATATAGCAGAGAGCTCAGATAGCTGAGAGCTAAAAAAAGAGAGAGGATACCCCACACCTCCAATCTGGGCAACGCATGCAGTCGAAGAACCGCAGCTTACGTCAGCCGTTGGTGGAGTTTGAAAGAACGAATCTCGGTTTTGCCGGCGCATCATCACAACAACTGCAGCATAAAGACAAGAGCAGTGTTGTTGTTCCCCCCCCCCCCCCCCCTGAAATGTCAACCATTAACCATAGACCGGTGACTCCCACCCGTCACGGATTAATACCGGCAGCCTGCGTTAAAATACGCCGCAGTGTGGAGAGATTAATTTAATTACCATGCATCAGTAACCTAGTTTATGGAATTTCAAAGCCTGCAGTACTACGCTGTTTGATTTAACGCGCTTTCACGGCGCAGAGCATCGCAGAGAGAAGAGAGCGGGCGGCTGCTTGTTTGCTCTCTGGCGGGGATGTAGCTGTTGTGTTTTCCAAAGGTGGCGAAGGGTGGAGGCAGGGGGGGAGGCAGGGGGGGGGCGAACAGAGAGGTCATATGCTGTTTAGCCTGTGGCCCAGGCAGCCTAATATATACCACTGGGACCGGCAGAGATGTTTGGCATCAGATGCCGCGGCCCGGCGCTGTGTGTTGTGTGTGGTGTGTGTTGTGTGGTGTGTGTTGTGTGTGTGTGTGTGGTTGTGTGTGTGTGTGTGTGTGTGTGTGTGTGTGTGTGTGTGTGTGTGGTGTGTGGTGTGTGTGTGTGTGTGGTGTGTGTGTGTGTGTGTGTCTGTGTGTGTGCGTAGTGTGTGTAACCGCTCCCTATACACCCCCCCCCCCCCCCACCACCCCCCGTCCCCCCGGCCCCTCCCACCACCACCACCACCCCGATCGCTCATCAGAACCGATATAGTGCTGCTTGAGCGTATAGTGAGAGAAAAAAAGTTGGTAAAATTGCCCCCCCCCCACCCCCCCCCCCCAGCCCAGCCGCCCCTGGAAAATTGAATTACTGGGAGGTCTAAAAAGTACGGGGTGATGTATGTGTGTTGGAGGGCCGGGGAGGTGAATAGCAGCTGGAGGGCGAAGTGACAGTTCGGAAGAAAAAAAAAAGAGAAAGACGCGGAGCGCGAGTTTCTGGTATGCGGAACATTGGAAGTTGAGGAAAGTTCTGTTCGACGCAAGTAAACAGAGGAGGCCGATGGAATTTATTGTTTCTAATATGAAAACCCTGCGGAGCATCTTGAAAAGGTAGATAAAGGAAAATAGTGTGGGGGGGGAAGAACATCTTCGTTATTCTTTTTCGCCTGCCCAACTTCAAAAAGTCATTCCTTTTTTATTTTTTAATGAGGACATGTGGAAGTGACAGGCAGTAAAGTGGTGTGAATTATACGCTAATCTCAATATTTCTCATGTTAATCATCTCACCGTGTACGTTACAGAAAAGGTCAGCAATGGTTGATGAAATTATGGATAAAATTACTTTTTTTTAGCAGGCACAGGGAAATGGTAATATGACATATCTCCACGGGCACAGAGCACAAACAAAACAGGCGAACGTCCGTCAACAGACCTAAATAACATTTTGCTGTTTAGTTCTGCATATAAAATTAACGAACAGAAAACAAGGCTCCAAATACTTTTAGACATTCCAATAGGTTTAAGCAAGCACGGACTGCAGACACAAGCTATTAACGACAGGTTAAAGTAAACATTTTCATTTGCATGGTAGCCCCCCCCCCCCCCCAGGGCCAAATTCAATTTCTGCCAATCAGCCAGCAGCTAGCTGAGGCAGAGGCAGAGAGGCAAGCAGAGAGGCAGCTGAGGCTGGTAGAGCGAGTCCCATGGTTGCCAGGCGCGTGCAGAGAGAACCTGCTCCTTGCATAACCAACATCACACTCACGGCCTGCTGATGACTGGCAGCCGGCCACACCGCTAACAATACAGATGGTGCTTATATAACATTAATACACACGCACACATAGAGACGGCATATATGCAATATATAAGATTAACTATATACTGTACACTGACAACAATATAGAGACTCATGCACACCATATATAAACATTAACAGTACAAATATATAAGAGACACATACAACAGACACAATATACAGAAGGCACATCCACGCATATAGCAGCAAATACACCATATACACACACACACACAACACAACCTTAACACAAGGCACTTAAACACCTATGCAAAGCTGTGTGCGTCCTGAGTGTATTGTGTGTGATTGGGAGAGAGAGAGAGAGAGAGAGGAGAGAGAGAGAGAAGAGAGAGAGAGAGAGAGAGAGAGAGCACACTGTGTGTTGTGTGTGTGTGTGTGTGTGTGTGTGTGGTGTTGTGTGTGTGGTGTGTGTGTGTGTGGATAATGGTGTGTGTGTGTGTGTGGATATGTCTGTGTTGGTGGTGTGTGTGTGTGTGTGTGTGTGTTGCATGCCCGTGTGTGTGGTGACACCTCCGGCAAATGCCAACAGGTTGCAAGTTGTTCTCTAAATCCTGTCAGTTAACAGTAGAAATGTGGGGCAAGAGAGGTTCTCCCTTGCTGGAAGGGGACGGGTGAGCGAGACTCTTCCCTGTTGAAAGGTCAGATGCAGCGAAGACCAACAAACATCGGTGGTTATGATCACACATGAAAAGGCTGATGGAGCATTCGACAGCATCATGACATTTTATAGAAGAGCACTGTGTTATGTTATAGTCCATGGCCACGGCCAGAGAATATCCACACACACTCTATACCAGAAATATCCAACACACAATTCTACCTAAGAATATCCAAACATATTCCGCACCAGAAAAATGCAACACAATTCCAGCCAGAAATCGCCAACATAATTCCACAAGAACATTCAAACAAATTCCTAGCCAACATCAACGCAAACAATATTCTCCCAGAATATCCAATATATTCTATTGAATATCTAAACATGTTCTAAGACCAGAATAATTATCGCAAGTAACATAATCTACAAAAATATCAAAAATATATTCTAACCAGAAGTTTCATGGCTTCAAGGGCGCCCATCATTTCTTTGTTCATAATTTGGTACTTTTGGTTTTGGTATTAAAATATTATGGTATTAATTAATTTGGTATTACAGTAATATTAAATTATTTTTAAATTAACAAATTTTCCAATAAATAGTTATTCAAAAAGGAACAACACAAAACACACCACACACACCACAACCTAACTGTCTTTTTTGCAACACACACAAACACACACACACACACAAAAAACAAAACTTTCATACGCACACACAGCAACCTAACCTTAACACACGTCACTCCAACACACACAACCTAACAACACGTCAGTCAATCCACACAGGCTTGTCACCCACCATGTACTCAACATAATTTAAAAATGTCACACACGACACACACACACACACACACACACACACCACACGTTAAACATAAATATAGGTCATACACCACGTCACATACACAATACACAAATAAGTATGTTTAACACATGAGCGAGAAAAGATAATTACAAATTTTAATAAGAAGAACAGAGAAACCTCTGAAATGCCTGTTGTGTGTGTGGTGTGTGTGTGTGTGTGTGTGTGTGTGTGGTGTGTGTGGTGTGTGTGATTGAAAACAGTCATAGAGACGGAAGCACAAGGAGCGTCAATACACATCCCGGACGCCCCGCCCACACAGAGGGGGAAACATTCCATTGCTCTCTCATTGACTTTGTATTGCCATCTTGCACGCAATAACTCCTCACCTTGTTCTGATAAGCAAACAACAGAAACAAGCCGTCGCAAGCGTGCTGTGTGTTGAAGATGCAACAACAACAACAGTGGTAGAGAAGCCAACAACTTACGAGTTTATAAGTACGCTGCAGCTGAAGAACGCAACACGTCAAAACACTGAAGGCCACGCCAACGCGGAAGGGGGAAATCAGGGCTGGAACCCCTCACTCCTCCTCAAACCCCACCCTCCCTCACTCCCTTCCGCTCCTCAAACCCCCTCCCCTTCAATCCTTAGCCCCACCTCTGCCTCCCTCATGCCCCTCTAACCCCCCACCCCTCCCCTCCTCACCCCCCCCCCTTTCCTCCTGACCTCACCCCCCCCTCCAACCCCACCCCTCTCCTACCTCGGCCCCGCCCCGCCTCCCCTCAACCCCTCACCCACTCCGTCGGCTTACTCACTCCTCCCTCACCCCCCTCCCTTCCTCCCAAGCGCCCACCCCCTCCCTCCGCGTACCCCCCCCCTTCCTCCTCCTTAGCACCACCCCCTCACCCCCCCCCCCCCCCCCCCCCTCCAACCCCACCCTCTTCCTCCCTCACCCCTCCCTTTGCCCAAGGTTAACTTCCTGTGTGACAATCTCTCAACCCCCCCCCCCCCCCCCCAACACCCCCCGACCCCAACCCCCTCACCCACATTCTCTAATTGCAAACGCTGCCACTTCAATCATTTCTGTTATTTTTGGAAGGTTTTGTGCGGATAACTTACGCGGAACAATTAAAAACACATCTGTGGCTTCGGCAAATGAACACAGTTCGGCGCGTGATTGTGTTCGTACGTCCGACCGCGCGTCTTCCGCCTCGCCGCCTCTTTGTTAGCGGGCGCGTTCCCCCGCCGCGAGGGAACACCGCGGCTAAAGCGGTGTCTCGAGGCGCCCCGCTATTCATTTGGGTCGGTTACGAGGCCCCTCTGTGACCGCCCACATTTAGACATTTGATTGGATGGTTTTTAATAGGGTCAGGAGGACGGGAGGCGAGGTGAGGACTCCCTGGGTGGCTAACAGAGTGTTACGATAGCGGAGTTAAGCGAGCGGAGCGGCTATGACAGCAGAGAGTCAAGGCGAGCAGAGAATTAAGCCAACAGAGAGCTACGATATAGGCAGAGAGCTCAGATAGCAGAGCGCTAAGATAGCAGAGAGTTAGCTAGCAGAGCGCTAAGATGGCAAAGAGTTAAGCCAGCGGTGGGCTAAGATATAGCAGAGAGCTCAGATAGCTGAGAGCTAAGATAACGGAGAGCAGAAAGTTAAGCTAAACAGAGAGGTAAGAAATGCAGAGGGCTAAGATAGCGGAAAGCTAAGATAGCAGGAGTTAAGCTAGCAGAGAGCATACGATAGCAGAGAGCTAAGCTAGCAGAGAGCTACGATAGCAGAGAATGCTAAGCTAGCAGAGAGCTACGATAGCAGAGAGCTAAGCTAGCAGAGAGCTCAGTTAGCAGAGAGCCGAAAGCTAAGCTAACAGAGAGCTAATCAGAGATAAGAAAGCTAAAATGCGCTTCTTGCTAATCACGTCATCCCTTCCATTTTCACATATATGGTTGGAAATATCTGAAGTGGTAGAGAAAAATAGTCCAGGCTAATCAGCCGTCGTTTTGAGATGAAGCTTTGAATGATTTTGAATGGAAAGTAAAGTACCTAGTGTACAGTCTCATAGCGTAGGAAGGCGTCGCTGCACCGCGCCTTAATAAGTCTCCCGTTTGTGTGCTATCCGTTGTGAAAAGTTGGTGTCGTTTTCGCTGAAAAACAGAACGTTTAAAAATACAACGGTTACAAGAGGAGCAGGAATAAAACGGCAGCATCGTTTTTTCCCACCCAACCCTGACTGAGAATTTTGCATATCAAAGAAACCCTGAATATGCTTAACACCTGTGGAATAATAACGTGTATTAAATCCCTTAAAATATTGAAGCCATCTCAAACGGAATGTCAGTTTATGGGCGAATGTATGGAAATGAAACGCCATTGATGCCGTCGGAACTGTGATGAGTAATGAGAGCATCGGGCCATCTCCTGTTAAACAGGAAAGCTTCTGTTCCCTAATCCCTATTATTCACCTGTCCCGAAGATCCGCCATGTTTATTTAGGGCCGCTTGTGGCACGCTTGTTACATCACGGTCGACGTGTCCAATAAAATTACAGGAAATCAATGAGCTGGGAAGGGAAGATATGGAGGAGCTCCTCCCCTACAGCCAGCCAGGGAGGAGAAGGAGGAGAAAACCTTGAGGAGGAACTTCTAGGGATGGACGGGAGGTAATCGGACCCTCGCTGGACTCATGATAACAGAAAGATAACAAACTAACTAAACTAATCCTAATCCTTAATCCTAATTCAACAACACCTTAACATACGTAGAGAAATGTCCTCCATGGTGCGTCTCAACTACACAAACACAAGACGGATGAAAACAGTTATTTTGTATTTTTTCACATCGAGTCACATAATTGACAAAATAAGCCTGTATGTGTGTGTCTGTGTGTCTGTGTGGGTGTGTGTGTGTGCATGTGTGTCCTCATTAAGTCTTTCTAACCCATTGACATCATCATCATCATCATCTTCTTCGGCAGTCCCACCCAGGGCCGTGAATACTTTTCCCGTCGACTGAGGTGGCTCGTCTGGAACGCTACAGCGTCTCCTCAGAGGCTGCGAGGGGCTTGAGGACGACATCATAATTGATGTGGCAGCGGAGCCGCTAGGAGTTCCCGGGCGCCGTGGAAGTCTTACTGCGAGGCGGCGCAGCTTCCTCACACACGACGAGACCCTCTTAGCGGGGGAGACGTCCTCACTTAGTTGAATCTTTCATCGTTTGTGTTTCCTCATAAAATCACAACCAAAAGGAATATCCTGTATGAATGTACATAGAGTATACATATAAATGGTAAATGGATTGCACTTAGCGCTTTTATCCAAATCGCTTTACAGTTGCCTCACATTCACCCATTCATACACCGACGGCGGTGTCAACCATGCAAGGTAACAACCAACACATAAGGAGCAGGTAGGGTTAGGTGGTGTCTTGCTCAGGGACACCTCCACACTTAGCTAGGAGGAGCAGGTAGGGTTAGGTGGTGTCTTGCTCAGGGACACCTCCACACTTAGCTAGGAGGAGCAGGTAGGGTTAGGTGGTGTCTTGCTCAGGGACACCTCCACACTTAGCTAGGAGGAGCAGGTAGGGTTAGGTGGTGTCTTGCTCAGGGACACCTCCACACTTAGCTAGGAGGAGCAGGTAGGGTTAGGTGGTGTCTTGCTCAGGGACACCTCCACACTTAGCTAGGAGGAGCCCAAGGATCGAACCAGCAACCTTCCGGTTTCCAGACAACCGCTCTTACCTTCTGAGCTACTGCCGCCCATATATACAGTATATGTTTTAATATGTTGTGTATATATATATATATATATATATACACAGTATATACTGTATATGCTAAGGACTCCTGACTCTGAAAGCACTCTTGCACCTGCGCCCCTCTCAAGGGATCACCAGCCTGAACCTGCAGCCTACGAGTGTATATACGTATACTGTACATACACCCTTAAGCAAAAACCAGTCTGTCCCTTTTAATGTGAACCCATGTGTTTCCCTAAGATCTGTGCTTCCTGGTTCCCAGATAAGAACATAGGGGCTGACATTTGTCGAGGCTGGGGGGGCTCAGAATGTGCCCCCCCAGCCTCGAGAGAGAGAGAGAGAGAGAGAGAGAGAGAGAGAGAGAGAAACGAGAAAGAGAAAGAGACTGACAGACAGAGAGAGAGAAAACAAGGGTGGAATCACAGGGGCGATTCGGGGCGAGCTAGAGATAGTGTTTGGCTGTTTGACCGTTCGCAGCACTTTTGACAGAGAGGTCAAGTTAAAGTTAAAGTTATGAACAAGGGCAAAAATAACAGAGTAACACATAGTGAAGAACACAGAGAGTAAAAATACACAATAAAGAAGGAATGTAAAACAGACCCCATCCATAAATACATAAAAAAACATTCTGGGTTCAAACCCTGATGTCTGCAGTCTACGTGTGGGCATCCTAGCCTCCGCCTGGCTCACCGTGTATCTCTACATGCATGAAGGTCTGCATGACTGAACAGTGACAGGCAGACGGAACGAGGAGCCGGCCTGCGTCTGGCCGAGAGCAGCGGCAGCACGGCTCCGGATCCGGTGATCTGAAGGAATCCGGTCTCCGGCGAGGAGGCTGTTGGATTCACATCTGTCCCCCTTGTGCAGGAGGGAGGCTCATCTCACCCACCCCAGCCCCCGCCATCTGGATGTCCCTCACTTACCACCCCCCTTCCATCTCCCCCCCTTCCATCTCCCCCGCCATCCATCTCCCCCGGGAACCCCAGACCCAAATTGAATACGTCCAAAGCCATGACACAGATAGGCTTCCGCAGTCACACCCCCGCCATATGTTGGAGCGCCGTGCCACGTCTCCCAACTTCCAAATAACTTCCCGGGCTGGCCGGTGGCTTGACAGTGATGGATGACTTCATGGGTTCCTGGCGAGGGTCGGAGGAGGGGCAGCAAGCCAGGGCGGAGCCAGGGTCTGTGCTCCTCCTCCTCTTCTCCTCCTCCTCCTCCTCCTCCTCCTCTTCCTCCTCTTCCTCCTCCTCCTCCTCCTCCTCTGGCAGCTCCTTCCGCTCGGCGTCCAGAGGACAACAAACGCGGCAGAACTGACGACCGTGGTGACGGACAAGCTGACAAACGGACTCTCCTCTCAGACGTCTGCCCAAAACGTTTGAGGCGTCGTCTGAGGGGCTTCCTGAAGGTTTCAGGTTCAGTACCAAGATTATTGGAGAATTGTCTAAAAATATTCCCTCTTCTTCTCTCCTCCAGAGATACTGGACTCATCATCAGAGGTTTTGTTTCAGATACGTGTGAGGGAGCAGGGAGGGCTTCTCAGAGATACCTTCAGATAGGGCTCAGACATTGGGCCAGATGTTATAAAACAATGCAATGATTTCTGCACATCTGCAAAAACAAAAACATGATTTATGAATATGATTCATATTCATGTGTTACATAGAGTAAATATTAACCTCATTTTCCTCTGAGTACCTGATTTTAGTACCGTGGTCAGTTAAGTAATCAGTTCAGTGTCTTCTTGGTTTAGGGTTAAAATGGTTTCTTTTAGATGTGCACCTTTGTGTGTCTGTATGGCGGCTGACTAAGGGCAGCACTTATCTCTGACGTGAGTCGTTTGGACAAGAGAAAGAAAGAAAAGTCCACTTAAATACTACAGTTTCAAAACCCCTCTGCTCTACTAATAGAAAAGTAAAGTATTTCCATAATATTAAAAGTAATCGTCAATACTAAAGTGTCAAATGCTGTTTTGGTTATGCAGCATAGTTTGAAGATGCACAGAGAATATCCTCAGTACAAAATCAAATGAACCATACAACCATGTTTGATGTGTAGGCGCACGCTAGATGTAGTGAAACTACAAACATTTATAAAACAGAATTATATGAGACGTCAATCATGATGCTGGCTTCAACTAAGTGTTTGAATCCTGTAATTTTATTGTGATAATACTGCATTACTACTTCATGGGTTTTGACAGGCTGTTCTACAGGAGCCGGTTAGCTGACTGACTCACTGCCTAACTGGCTGGAAGAACTCAAACGTTTAGAGTCTCCCAGAACTGTAATACTATATCACTCTCTCACACCGTGTCTGCATCCGCTGGACTAAATGACAATTTATACATGAATGTTAAATTAATAAATACAAGGTTTTGTTGTTGAGTTGGGTCAGTAAATGATTCAGTGACGATGCTTTCTTTCTACGCTTACGGACAATCAATGATGTTGTGAGGGGGTTGAGGTGGGATCTAAATCCTGGAGTTTGGATGGTTTGAGGGGGCGAGGTGGGGTCTAAATCCTGGGTTCTTAAGGGCTTACTGTCTCTGGGATTTCTAATCTCTGAGATATGTTTTTGAAAATGTTATGGATGCTAGCCGGCAAAACCGAGATTCGTTCTTCAAAACTCCACCCAACGGCTGACGTAGCTGCGGTTCTTCGACTGCATGCGTGCCCAGATGGAGGGTGGGGGTGTTTACAGATGGAGGCTTCCGTTGCTCCCAATTAAACTGAATTCCAGTATGAAGTGTTCTACTTATACTTCTTCTTCTTCAGGTTTATCCTCAGACCCTCTTGGCTGCACCCCAGGATCTGCACAACCGCCCTCTCCTCTCTCTGTCCTCTTATCTCTCTCACCCCCTCTCCCTCTCTTTGTCCTCTTATCTCTCTCTCCTCCCTCTCTCTCCTCTCATCTCCTCCTCTCCCTTTCTCTCCATCTCTTCCCCACCTCCCACCATCTCCTCTCTCTCCTCTTATCTCCTCTCTCTCTCTCCCTTTCTCTCCCAGACTCCCTCAATCCCCTTCCCTCTCACCCCCTCTCCCCTAATTCAAAGTGTTTTATTGGAATAGGATGTCTAAGAAAAATGTTAATTATGTGAAAAATCCAGATCCATAACAACTCAAAACAGTATACAGTGAAAACAAACTGCCCTGCAGTAATGCTCACAGGGTAGTAGCTAGGCTTGTAATTAGAGTTGTCTCCTCTCTCTCTCTCTCTGTGGGATTAAAACGGTCTTGATAGTATTCACAAACAAATGTCAAGTTACAAAACTCATAACACAAATGAACACAACCGCACTATAAATAAATGCAGAGCGGTTTGTCTCTGAACATTTGTATACTCTCCCCCCTCTCTCTGTAGTACCTCATTATCTATCAATCTCCCTCCCCTCTCTCCCCCATCTCTCTCCTCTTCCTCCTTCTCTCGCCATCTTCCCCCTCATTCTCTCCTCCCTCTCCTCATACTTTCTCTCTCCATCTCTCTCTCCCCACTATGTCTCTCTGGGCTCAGACAGTCTCTCTCCCTCTGCCAGTGATCAGCAGAATGCTCAGAGATGTCAGGGTTCATGCCCCCCATCCTCCCCCTTTCTCTCTGATCCCCTGACTCCCTCCCTCCCCCAATCCCTCCCCTCTCCCCAGTGGTGTGTGGTGTGGGTTCTGAGGATACAGCAGGTCAGGGTTTAATTGGCATCATTGCCCAGAGTTCATTAGCATAGCGGTTTACAGTGGGGGAGGGAGTCTGATCTATGTCACAGTAGTTACCCACCCCCCTTTCTGCATCTCTCTCTCTCTTTCCTCCTCTCTCTCTCTCTCTCTGAATGTTTGTGTGGAGACGCCAGAAGGAGTTAAGATGTGAACTTCTGCACCACCTCCATCTCTGCATCTCTGCTCCCTCACATCCTCGCCAGGGGCAACCGGTCGTGGGACCATTTAGACTCCGCCCCTCACAGGCCGGCCGGACTTTTGATAAAATAATAACAATAATAATCCAAATAATAATAATAATATCATTATAATCTGTAATCATCATCGAGATGTTAGATGAACAGAGAACGCCTCATATTGGTATTATTAAAGATACTTTCACAACATTTTCTCATGAATTAATATTTCAATAGTATGTTACATTATTAAGATAATGTCAGCACGATAATGCAATACGTGGCCCGTGTCTGTTAAAAGAAGAAATCATTGTGGTATTTTCCTCGAAATGCAAACAGCAGAAACTGTTCAGACAGCAATTTAAGCCGCATAAGCCGTATCATAAATCCTTACAATAGATTTATTATAACAATAGGACAATGCAGGCAAATGCATATATTAGTTGTAAATACATTACACACAATGGGTAAATACTGTATGTGTGTTGTGTGTGAGATACAGATTAATGAGATCATGAAAACAGATTAGATTTACATACATACAAATATTATGGTAGCTTTGATTATGTCCATTACAGCCAGAGAGAGAGAGAGAGAGAGAGAGAGAGAGAGAGAGAGAGAGAGAGAGAGAGAGAGAGAGAGAGAGAGAAACGAGAAAGAGAAAGAGACTGACAGACAGAGAGAGAGAGAACAAGGGTGGAATCACAGGGGCGATTCGGGCGAGCTAGAGATAGTGTTTGGCTGTTTGACCGTTCGCAGCACTTTTGACAGAGAGGTCATAAAGTTATGAACAAGGGCAAAAATAACAGAGTAACACATAGTGAAGAACACAGAGAGTAAAAATACACAATAAAGAAGGAATGTAAAACAGACCCCATCCATAAATACATAAAAAACATTCTGGGTTCAAACCCTGATGTCTGCAGTCTACGTGTGGGCATCCTAGCCTCTGCCTGGCTCACCGTGTATCTCTACATGTATGAAGGTCTGCATGACTGAACAGTGACGGGCAGACGGAACGAGGAGCCGGCCTGCGTCTGGCCGAGAGCAGCGGCAGCACGGCTCCGGATCCGGTGATCTGAAGGAATCCGGTGAGGAGGCTGTTGGATTCACATCTGTCCCCCTTGTGCAGGAGGGAGGCTCATCTCACCCACCCCAGCCCCCGCCATCTGGATGTCCCTCACTTACCACCCCCCCCCCCCCCCCCCCCTTCCATCTCCCCCGCCATCCATCTCCCCCGGGGACCCCAGACCCAAATTGAATACGTCCAAAGCCATGACACAGATAGGCTTCCGCAGTCACACCCCCGCCATATGTTGGAGCGCCGTGCCACGTCTCCCAACTTCCAAATAACTTCCCGGGCTGGCTGGTGGCTTGACAGTGATGGATGACTTCATGGGTTCCTGGCGAGGGTCGGAGGAGGGGCAGCAAGCCAGGGCGGAGCCAGGGTCTGTGCTCCTCCTCCTCTTCTCCTCCTCCTCCTCCTCCTCCTCTTCCTCCTCTCCTCCCTCCTCCTCCTCCTCTGGCAGCTCCTTCCGCTCGGCGTCCAGAGGACAACAAACGCGGCAGAACTGACGACCGTGGTGACGGACAAGCTGACAAACGGACTCTCCTCTCAGACGTCCGCCCAAAACGTTTGAGGCGTCGTCTGAGGGGCTTCCTGAAGGTTTCAGGTTCAGTACCAAGATTATTGGAGAATTGTCTAAAAATATTCCCCTCTTCTTCCTCCTCCTCCAGAGATGGTACTCATCATCAGAGGTTTTGTTTCAGATACGTGTGAGGGAGCAGGGAGGGCTTCTCAGAGATACCTTCAGATAGGGCTCAGACATTGGGGCCAGATGTTATAAAACAATGCAATGATTTCTGCACATCTGCAAAAACTAAAACATGATTTATGAATATGATTCATATTCATGTGTTACATAGAGTAAATATTAACCTCATTTTCCTCTGAGTACCTGATTTTAGTACCGTGGTCAGTTGAGTAATCAGTTCAGTGTCTTCTTGGTTTAGGGTTAAAATGGTTTCTTTTAGATGTGCACCTTTGTGTGTCTGCTGACTAAGGGCAGCACTTATCTCTGACGTGAGTCGGACAAGAGAAAGAAAGAAAAGTCCACTTAAATACTACAGTTTCAAAACCCCTCTGCTCTACTAATAGAAAAGTAAAGTATTTCCATAATATTAAAAGTAATCGTCAATACTAAAGTGTCAAATGCTGTTTTGGTTATGCAACATAGTTTGAAGATGCACAGAGAATATCGTCAGTACAAAATCAAATGAACCATACAACCATGTTTGATGTGTAGGCGCACGCTAGATGTAGTGAAACTACAAACATTTATAAAACAGAATTATATGAGACGTCAATCATAATGCTGGCTTCAACTAAGTGTTTGAATCCTGTAATTTTATTGTGATAATACTGCATTACTACTTCATGGGTTTTGACAGGCTGTTCTACAGGAGCCGGTGAGCTGACTGACTCACTGCCTAACTGGCTGGAAGAACTCAAACGTTTAGAGTCTCCCAGAACTGTAATACTATATCACTCTCTCACACCGTGTCTGCAATTTATACATGAATGTTAAATTAATAAATACAAGGTTTTGTTGTTGAGTTGGCAAAAGCATCGTAGAGGGTCAGTACATGATTCAGTGACGATGCTTTCTTTCTACGCTTACGGACAATCAATGATGGTGTGAGGGGGCGAGGTGGGGTCTAACTCCTGGGTTCTTAAGGGCTTACTGTCTCTGGGATTTCTAATCTCTGAGATATGTTTTTGAAAATGTTATGGATGCTAGCCCAGATATGGAGGAATTGAAGGTAGCCTCAGTTATGAGTCTATAACTCCACTAATCCGCTCTTAAGGGCATAATGTTGTTAAACTCATGGATGACGTACGCACACGTCATCCCCAACCCTAACCCTCTTTACTAATAAAAAACATATTTCTGAGTCTTGAACCAAACACACGGCAGCAGAACAGCGTCTGTGGATCTGCGGGCAGAATCAATCTGAAGCCCGATCAGGCTGACCCGCTAAACCATCTGTTTCACGGCTCTGTAATCTTCTAGCACCTTCCAGAAGACCCCGGCTTCTCTTGTTAGCATCCTCTTTGATAAATCCCTCCTCACACGGCGATTGAAAATTAATTAGCTCTACGTTGAGTCTCCGTCGTCCGCGATGTCGTTTAGGAATTCATGAATCACCGACGGGGCTCCTCAACAGTGGAGTGTTGAGGATGACTCACTGTGTGGAGGTAGACATGAACACAGAGCCTGCTGCTTCACTCGCCACCTGTGACCTATTTTCTAACAGGAATGACCGATCTGCACAGTCCTACAGAACCACATGTGTGTAGAGAATATTCTGCTATTCCAACACATAAAGGCTCTGATCCCCAGAGAGAAGACCATCAATAAAACAATTTAAAAAGAGATATTACAACGACAAACAGACGCTTTTATCATATGTTGTGGCACTACTGCTGCAGGAGACAGGGACATGTGTGAGTGTGGTAATAATGTCGGAGTTGTTCGTACTCCAACTCCACGGAGGTTAGCCCACTTCCAAAGCATGTGGTTACTCGCTCATCGAGTGAAATCACATCCACATCTCCACGGGACTTCAAGTAAATTACCCGTCTAAGCGCATTTCCAACTTCATTAAATATCCCGGGAATAATGTCCCATTTTATTGTGTTCTTGGCCCTTGATCATTATTGTGATGCAGATCTCAACGTGTGCCGTTGTGTGAGTTAGAACAAGCAGGTGAGAAATTGGTGAAAATGACTGACAGGTCTAATATGAATTCCGTTCTGTAACCTTTATGATCTGCTTCTGAAGCATGTATTAATATAAAACATATTCATCCACATGTTATGCTGTCCAAATTATGTGTTTTTTTCTTGTTGTTATGTCGTTCCCATGAAATATTTCACAGCTAATAAAATGAAAACTATTTTAATACATAACATCACCGTGGGGTGTCTCTGTTAGGATGATTTATTAGTCGTGGAAATCAAATATAGAGACAAGATTATCACTACGAGACAAGATGAGAGGATGAGAGGAGATGGGATGGAATAAGACAAGATGGAGTCCGGAGGGGACTTTCTGATGTCTCAAAGTGATACATTAGGGGGCAGATTGAATTGAGGTGAAATACATAGAAATAGAAGGTATAGATAAGACCCCAGAGGGCGCTCCGGGAATTAGACATTAAACTTTATGGAAGATGCTAACGGTCCTCAACGTAGCCTAGCCCTGGGCGGCGGGGACCATTACGAGCTACACACAAACATTGTGTTATTGATTTGAGTTCAAATGAGTTCTTTTTTTCATACTTTGTCATACTTTGTCTCATCCTTACATTTTTTTTATTATATCTGAAAATATGATATCAGTAGTTAATTGTCATGTTGAAGTCAAGAAGTTCCCATCGGGATTAATAAAGTTGTACCTTATCTTATCTCATCGGGTAAGGAGTTAGGGGTTCGATTCCCTGATGTATAGATCTATATCTATATACAGTAGATCTATCCCCAGGAGAACAGCCATGTTATTGGGATTGCTGCACTCAAAAACAGGAATAAAACCAAGGAAGTGGATTTAGAATGTAGATGTTCAGTATATGTCGTTGATATTTACTGTATATACAGTAAATATCAACTTTTAGGTCCATGTATTTAAAGTGCGTTAGCAGATCATACACATCGGACACATCACAACATACTTTAAAGTGAGACAAATATATAAATATATATATATATAAAGTCAGCATTTAGCCTTCAAGTCGTATATATTTGGTGTTTTTCTCTCACTGTGTCATGCTGCTATATGGGGATGAGTCAGCCCTCCTCACACACTCACCCTCCTCACCTCCTCACCCTCCTCACCCTCCAGGGTGAGCGGAGGCCTGCCTCCTCATTTAGCCGCGGCTAACATAGGTCATCTCCCCCGGGTGCGGGAGGGTGGGAGGGCTCCAGGGAGACGCCGGTACCCGGGAGACTTTAACCACGGCGTGGAGGAGGAGGAGGAGGAGGCTATTCCTGGCGCAAAGTGCACGGGCGCGGCGGGAGGGCGCCGCGCTGCAAAGGTCCGCGGTTCGATCCCCGCCCATGCACCCTCCACCCCTCCCAGATAACATTGTTCAGCTCAAACACTTATCTTTAAACTCACTGGGAGATAAATGTTGGCTTTTATCTCATCGGCTTTTGTTTGCTGGTCAATCCATTTGGTGTTGACTTCTAACAGCTAAATATTATATGTTATATTATAACGTTATCAATAAAATATTGCCAATAGTAGTTATTCTACACTATTTCTAGAATTAACAAAGATGATAGAATATATGTACTGTATATATATATATATATATATACACTTATAACAACAACATTGATGACAATGAGAAAGACAATGATGAAAGCAAAAAAATACACAGTTTATGTATATATATACACACACACACACACACAGACACACGCACACATCCACCCACCTACGCACACATCTCCTGTCACCTTGTTGACTGGCGCCTCACGTCTGCGGGGGCTAACCGCCTGCGAAACCAAAGCGTTCCAAATAACAAGCTCATTAGCGGAGCGGCGGCTGATTAGCATGCTTCGCTACGCCGCGCTCCCGCCGCGATGCGTCGCCGCCATGTCACCTTGAGGCCGCGCGATGGACGGCGACACCTCCCCTTCAAACCTCGCGCACACAAAACGCCGAACGTCAAACCCACTTCCAGCGTTTTGCCAAACTGAGAATGATCACTGTTGTGACTTCTGGTATTCCTGGGTTTTCCATTTAGATGTGTTTGCTAAACACTCACAGGAACACATACAAATTGTGTGATTTGTAGCAATAATGAACCGTGAAGGGGAATATTCAGACGAAAATGCTGGTGGATTTAGGAGGAGAAGCCTGTGGAGAGGAGAGAAAACATAAGATAGATCTCAGGATGAGTTTCAGCTCGTGACTTTTTGTCTCCGGATGAGCGGCCGGGGCTGCAGAGGCCTAATGGACAGACAGATAGCTTTCCCAGCATGGAAAATAGCCCCGCTCCGGTTCTGCAGAACAGCCCGAGCTCCGCGCCGTCTCGCAGCACAGCGGCTCCCGGGCCTTTATCTCTGAGTGAGTACCGCACGCCCTCAAGATAACCAAAGCCTTTTGAAGGGAGCTCGGTTAACAATGGACAAAGAGGAGGATAAAGGCGGCGCTACGGCACACCGGAGACAAATTATGATGCTGAATTAATACATTTGACGCCTCGGTTTAACGTTTCTCTGACTTATCGTGCTTTCAGAATGGCATAGAACTTCATCAAGGAAACATTAGCGGTTACTCAACAACATCCACTAATTGTTTTGTGGGTTTTTTTTGTTGTTGCTATTTTTGGAATAGTCCTAATCCCTTAGTCCCTTCAGGAAAATCATGGAGCTTCCAAATGGAGCCGGCCACCCGCCGCCCCATTCCCCGCCCCTCCGCCCCCCAAGCAGCAGGGAGCATCAGAGATCAGTGTTCTGACGACCGGCCCTGAGCCACATTGGCCACATTTCATTTGGTATTGTTTGCGTTTCGTCATTCCAAACAGCTTGTTATTCCTCACATGTAATGAATTCCGGGGCCACGGGGGGAGGGGGGGGGGGGGGGGGGGGGGGGTGGGGGGGGGGGATGCTCCTGTGAACTAAACAAGCCGGAGGAAGCAAGACGGCAGCTGCTTGTTGGGGTCCACCGCGTGTCGAGAGAGAACAACCAGAGCCCTTTGCTTTTGTCCTTCACCGACAACACAATGTGTGCTCCCTAATGGTCTGGAAATCTCGTCCTTTTCATCTGCCAGATGACTGCCACTACGACTGGAACACAGTTTCCTTTATTTGGTGTCTTTGGTGTTTGAGACCGCAGGCGAGGATGTGTGTTGCGGTGTCAGGCGCCTAGCTAGCTGGCAGCGTCCGGGTCCGCTAACCGCGTCAGAACCGACATAACGACGTTTGACAGTTCAGAGACACGGAGCCCATTCTCCCCCCAAACACACATCAAGTCGACTTCGGGGGGTGGAGACAATCGCAAGAGTGGAAATAAACAACTCGTCACGGCTGACAATGTCAAGTTTGTTTACCGTTGTTGACGTGACGGGCGCCGCGACAACGGCGACGTGCCTTTCGGCGCACGGTTGTCGCGCCTTTCACTCTCCTCCCCTCCTCCCCTCCTCCTCCTCCTCCTCCTCCTCCTCCCCCGAATCTCCGAGGGCCGACTTATTTAGCGGCTGGCCTCACCCAGTGTTTACCCGCACGTGTTGGGGAAAACAAAAATAAAGAATTCCCAGGTGTGAGATATTTACATCGCTGACACCTTGATGGGCCTCGGGCCCACGAGGGATCGCTTCCCCGCAGCCCCCGGCGCGGCGCGGCACGGTACCCGCCTCTCAGTCATGCTCCCGGGAACCGTCCGGGCTATATCCAGATCACCCAGCGGAGACAAGGGGGGGGGGGGGGGGGGGGGGGGGCCTCCCAGGGACCCGCCGAACGGTCGGAGCAATAAACACGGCACGCCCCCCTGAAGCGGGAACGCGCGCCTCGGTAATGACGGGGATATTATTGCAGCTATGGAGCCACTAGGGTGCTGGGGGTGGTGTGAAGGAGAGATGAATATTGGTAATTTCGGAGGCTGTTCTCTGCTGTTCTCTGCTGTTCTCGGGTGTCGTGCGGCGTGACTGAGTGCTATTCCCCGACCGCGCGTTGTACGACATGTACGCTCTCCTGTTTGAAACTGCAGAATCCATCTTGGGTTTTTTTTTGTCTCTTGGTGATGTCATCTAGTGTAGGGGGCAGGTGAGGCTGGCTCTGTGAGTGTAGGAAGGGGAGGGGAGGGAGGTGAGTCAGTGGGGGGGAGGGAGGTGAGTCAGTGGGGGCTCGGTGACATGCCAACGTCTGGAACACTGCCACAACATTACCATCCAAACCTGTTAGATTTTGCTCCTTCTCCTTGGCAAAATATGTTGTTTTGGGTAAGATTGACACCAAAAGAGAAAAAGTACCGTGACAACAGTGTAAGGCCTTTGAGCTAACTTATCGTTTTAGTGCGATTACCTTGCTCATGGGCAGGGCAGACGTGAGAACATGCGACCTCCACACAGAAAGGACAGAGTTGAAAAGCCTCGGACACAGAACCTCCAGCCTGTCGGTCTCGGGGTACAATCAATAGAATGGCCAAAGGGCTTTGTCCTTTCCAGAGTAGTTTTCTTCAGGTATAGTTACACTTCAGCCCAGGAGGAATACAAATACGCTTTCCACCAGTGACTCAAACACAGTGGGATGTAAATCCAACACTCAACACCCCCCCCCGCTATCCTCTGCTGTTCCTAACCCCCCCCCACTGCAGTGTGACCCACTAATCCCCAAACTTCAATCACACACATCCTCCCAAACTTAGCGGCCGTTATTCTGCAGCCGGAGAGGGCCCTGGGCGCCCTAATCCCTGTTCCATTACTGATTTAGGCTGCCAGCTGATTGAAAAGTGGTGGAGGTGTTGTCGCGGTCTCCTAAGCGCGCCGCAGGGTCTTTTCACCGGGACTCTGGGAGCGCAGACCATGGCGTCCTGTAAGCTTGTGTGTGCAGCGTCTGCATGTAGCGTGGTGGAGGCTGTGTAAGGCGCCGGCGAGGCGGTGGCTGCTTATTCCCTTCCCACCGCCGTCGGATCCCAACCGACGACGTTGTGTTACACTTTGTTACGCTTCGCCCATATCTCTCCTGAGTTCCTCAGGAAACGACAGAAGTCGATGAATATACTTCTCTGCCAATGCACACGACGTATTGAACCTAATATGTGAACTTTGTTTGCTTCTTCCAAAATCCTTTTTGATCCCTCAACAAATACTGAGGTCTGGCAGACACTTCAACATGCTCCATCAACAGTTAGTACTCCACTCTCAGTCTGTCAGATGTCGCTGAGCAAGATGCAAGGGGAACACAACAGGAACCGAGAATAGTTTGTGTTTTCTTTGCGACCGCGCTCCCGTGTGCAGGAACCAGAACGAGCGGAGGGGCGACGGGGGAGTGAGCTGTGAACACTGACACTGACGTGTGGATCTCCGTAGATGTGTGTCCCGGTGTGTCAGTCCTCCCATTCACATCTCATCAAGTCCTGTCCCTGAAGACGTTCATGAGCCGGTGAGCGAGCTAACTGCGCTTGACACGGCTAACAACATGCTAATGTACCAAAAATAACATGCCCCCCGGTATGTTCCGACCGCTTGCTCGCTTCCATTTGCTTGTAGACGAAATGTGAAACACGGTCATGGAACATGAACCCTGGTAGATGCTCTGAGAGTATAAACAGTGGATAATTGCTTGTGCACAAGATGTGAATTGCATTATCTGCCAGGGCAAACGTAAGGATAATACAGCTAAGCATCGTGTTATGAGACTTACAGCAAGACAATATCAAACTGTGATGCCACAAAGACATTTTAACCAATAATTCCACCAAAAAAACTGAAACAAAGACGCTGTGAAGGCGGAACAGGGGAATATTTGATCCTAAGTGTATAAAGGAGGAACAGAACAGCACTAACTATAACTCTATCATCTCTTATAACTCATATACTGTGTTCATTGGAACGCATTATAAGTTGATCAAAAATCAATCAAATAATTTTCAGGGAAGCTGCAGGTACCCTTGAGCAAGACGCCCTAACCCTGTAACAACTCCCTGCTAACGTCTGATAAGTAACTATGTCATCGTTGTGTGTTTTATCTGTATTATTATATGAAGGATGGATAAGGCTGGAGGCATTGCGTTAAGGTCAAGGATATAACCAGGCTGCTCTCTGTCACACAAACTATCTGCTTATGCTATGATGTAGGCTAACCGCTATCATGCTACCAATTGACCGAGCTGCTAATGCTACCATGTAAAGTAGCTGCTAATGCAACCATGCACACTAGCTTCTAATGCTACCATGTAAAGTATCTGTTAATACTACCATGTAAAGTAGCTGCTAATGCTATTATGTACACTAGCTGCTAATGCTATCGTGTACACTAGCTGCGAATGCCATCATGTACACTAGCTGCGAATGCTACGGTGTGAAATAGTTGTTGAAGCTAGTGGAGCTGATGGAGGCGTGCAAGCTAGCTGGCTGCAAATGCTACCATGAAAGACATCCCAGGTCGGCCGCCCGGAGCTTCCCGGGTCTCTCCGCTCCATTGTTCTCAAAAGCAGCAGCAGCGGCACGTCCACACACACTTCTGGAGGTGTGACGCATTGATTGATGACTAACTGGGAAAGAAATCGCACACACCAACACACACACACACACACACTCAGACACTCAGACACACACCAACACACACACACACACACACACACACACACACACACTCAGACACACACACACTGGGCTCACTCATGGCTGTAAGCGTGCTGTGACTGACTGCCGTGTAATGGACCTTCTGTGAACCTGGATGGACGTGGGGGTAGAGGAGGAGGAGGAGGAGGAGGAGGAGAAGGAAGGACAAGAAGAAGAGGAGGAGGAGGAGGAGGAAGAGGAGGAGAGGCCCATTGACTTTCTACACGTCTGTCCGGTCACTGCTCTGACGTGACGACTCAAACGTCTCTTTTTAGTTCAGCCTCCCCTCTCTCCCGCCTCCTCACCCCCCCTCTCTCCACCTCCTCTCCTCTCCTCCCTCTCCTCCCTCTCCTCCCCTCCTCTCTCTCCTACCCCCTCCTCTCCTCCCCTCTCCTCTCCTCCCCCCCTCTCTCTCTCTCCTCCCCTCCTCTCTCTCTCTCCTCCCCTCTCCTCCCTTCATCTCCTCTCCTCTCCTCTCCTCTCCTGCCTCTCCTCCCCTCTTCTCTCTCCTCCCCTCTCCCCTCCTCTCCTCACTCCTCCCCCCCTCCTCCGCTCTCCTCTCTTCATACTTCAGCCTCTCCTCTACTGTCATCACCTCCCTCTCCTCTCACCTCTTATCACCTCCTTTTCTCCTGTCTCCTCTCCCCCTCTATTCTCCCCCTCTAGTCACCTCTCTCCTCTTCGGAGTGGGCGAGCTGGACAAAATATTCCATCCCGATTAAATAGTCTATAGAAGTCTATGTGAACTTTAGTGTACAATGAAACATAACAGTTTCAAGAAACTATTGAGGAAACAACAGATAATTATAGGAGTAGCCTACAATATAAAAATGTAAAATATTACATTTAAACATACAACACAAACTTTCATCTATTTGCAGCAATTAGGGTGAAAATGAAAAGTCAATATTTTT
The DNA here is from genome assembly GCA_002895965.2 of Coryphaenoides rupestris. NCBI lineage: Eukaryota > Metazoa > Chordata > Actinopteri > Gadiformes > Macrouridae > Coryphaenoides > Coryphaenoides rupestris. Next base: position 640,400 of record PIJE02000097.1, read on the forward strand.
TACCTCAATATTGATACTGACATTGTTGCTGCGACAATTTTGTAGGAATGACTATCGGTGCTTTCACCATTTTTGGAGAAATAAGGGTAAACACAAATAATAGAACAGCAGGAATGACAAGGAGTTCGGAATATCACTTGACTGTAATGCAGCCTTTAAAACCAGGGAAACACTTGTATGTAATATATATATAATATCATGATATTACAATACCCAAAATCATAGATCACAATATCCTCTCTCGCTCTCTCCCCCCCTCCTCTCTCTCGCCAATTCTCACTTCTCCTCCCCTCTCTTCTCACCTCTGTACTCCTCCCCTCTATCCACTCCTCTCTCACCCCCTCCTCCCCTCCCCGCCTCTCTCCTACTCTTTCTCCTCCCCTGAGTTGGTTGGCTGACAGAAGTGCTGATGTTTGTGCCTTATAAAAACAGAGCTCAAACTACAGGGAGCTTTTCAACTTTCACCCTCCCTCCCTCCCTTTCACCCCTCCCTCCCTCCCTTTCACCCTCCCACCCACCACTACAGGCAGCAGGAGCCTCCCCCCGTGGAGAGAGAGAGGAGGAAAAGGAGTTCTATTTATCATGAAGAGTGGCCAACCGGGCTGACCTCCATCCCGGAAGGCTAAAAGAACCAATTACGTGGCGTCCAGCTCTCTGCCAAAACAGTTATTACTATTCTCTCTGGACGCGTGCAGCTGGCTGCCAAGGACTGGCCTGACTATGACGGACCGACGTACACCGCAAAGTTACGGCCGCAAAGCTGAAGTTTGGTGTGACTCCTGAGTGATATTTTTATTCTTTCTCTAAGAATAATAATGATGCATTTTATGTTAAGCGCCTTTCAAAGGACTCAAGGACACTTCACACTTCGGAGTAGAATCACCGCCGTTTTAAAAATATGAGACAGCAGGAGAGCAGTCTTGCAGGATCACCTTAAGGTCTCTCTTCTAGTTCTAGCCTCACATACTGTATGTCTATGTTCATAGCAATCAGAGAAAATAAAACATGACAATATTAACATATTACATCCATATCAGTCTTCAGGGGGAAACATGAAAGGTAAAATAAAATATAAAGAAAATGTAACTTTGTAAGGTGAAAGAGTTTTTTTGTACTGGCCTTTTTTTATTCTTTAAAGGGGATCTCGTTAGCAATCAAAAAGCGTGGCCTCAGGATGTGTTGTTCTTGTCATCTCTGCGTCGGTGTACACGGCCAATGTGTTGTGTTTGTGTGTTGTTCCCAAAAGTTTTTTTCCAACAGCAAATGCAAAATGAGTGACGAATGAAAGCGTAACTGACTGAGCGCGTGTTTTGTAGCCGGCGGGGACGTGGCGGTTACTTTGGCAGAACACGTATGGACGGATGCTATCCCGCTAACTCCATTGCTCATAGAGGCTACATCTGATGACACGCTAGTGTTAGCGTTAGCTGATTCACCCCAAGTCGTTTTCCTGCAGGGATGCTAACCTGACCTCCGTGGTATTTACTTAAAGGTTAGGCCTATTTGAAGACATTAAAAATTCCAATTACACATAGAGGAGGCATACATACTTTATGTGAATTTTAATGAGTGTTTGATCAGCGCGCGACGCCCTCCCCAAAACAGATGGTTTAATGTTGATTATAGACCAGCGAACAGCAACATTTGTAATCAGCAATTAGCATGCAGGTGGCTGTTCAGCGATGGGTGGCTACATAAGCTAACACAGCTAGCGACGTCGACACTTTGAGACAAACAAAAAATGTGTTCTCGTCTTTTCATGCGAGGATCGGTCTAAACGCTTTGATAAATGTGCCGGAATTATTTAGCCTTTTGAAAAATAAATACAAAACAAAGCACAAGCCGATTACTCCGGGGAATTGATTCAAATGTGTTGTTGTTGTTCCTGATCTTGGCCATTAGATTTTAAAACTAGATTTTAAATTAGGACATGTGTGGGCAGGCGGCTGCAGAGGCGTGCTTCTCCGCGGCGGTTCTTGTTCTCCGCGGCGGTGACATTTAGCGCCTGCGTCTCGTCGGCCTCATTAGTGAGACAGGAGCCGCCGCGGCTGACAGGCAGACCGACGGACGGACGGACGGACGGACAGGACAATAACACAACACCTCAGACACGTGTCCTTACACTGATATCATGATGATGAATGAGCGCTGTGAAGGCGGAACAGGGGAATATTTGATCCTAAGTGTATAAAGGAGGAACAGAACAGCACTAACTATCATCTCTTATAACTCATATACTGTGTTCATTGGAACGCATTATAAGTTGATCAAAAATCAATCAAATAATTTTCAGGGAAGCTGCAGGTACCCTTGAGCAAGACGCCCCAACCCTGTAACAACTCCCTGCTAACGTCTGATAAGTAACTATGTCATCGTTGTATGTTTTATCTGTATTATTATATGAAGGATGGATAAGGCTGGAGGCATTGCGTTAAGGTCAAGGATATAACCAGGCTGCTCTCTGTCACACAAACTATCTGCTTACGCTATGATGTAGGCTAACCGCTATCATGCTACCAATTGACCGAGCTGCTAATGCTACCATGTAAAGTAGCTGCTAATGCTACCATGTAAAGTAGCTGCTAATCCTACCATGCACACTAGCTGCTAATGCTACCATGCACACTAGCTTCTAATGCTACCATGTAAAGTAGCTGCTAATGCTATCATGTACACTAGCTGCGAATGCTATCGTGTACACTAGCTGCGAATGCTACGGTGTGAAATAGTTGTTGAAGGTAGTGGAGCTGAAGCTAGCTGGCTGCAAATGCTACCATGAAAGACATCCCAGGTCGGCCGCCCGGAGCTTCCCGGGTCTCTCCGCTCCATTGTTCTCAAAAGCAGCAGCAGCGGCACGTCCACACACACTTCTGGAGGTGTGACGCATTGATTGATGACTAACTGGGAAAGAAATCGCACACACCAACACACACACACACACACACCACACACACACACACACACACCACACACACACACACACACACACACACACACACACTCAGACACACACACACTGGGCTCACTCATGGCTGTAAGCGTGCTGTGACTGACTGCCGTGTAATGGACCTTCTGTGAACCTGGATGGACGTGGGGGTAGAGGAGGAGGAGGAGGAGGAGGAGGAGAAGGAAGGACAAGAAGAAGAGGAGGAGGAGGAGGAAGAGGAGGAGAGGCCCATTGACTTTCTACACGTCTGTCCGGTCACTGCTCTGACGTGACGACTCAAACGTCTCTTTTTAGTTCAGCCTCCCCTCTCTCCGCCCCTCCCTCCCCCTCCTCTCCTCCTCTTCTCCCTCCCCTCTCCTCCCCTCCTCTCCTCTCCTCCCCCTCCTCTCCTCTCCTCCCCTCCTCTCCCTCCTCCCCCTCCTCTCCTCCCCTCTCCTCTCCTCCTCTCTCTCCTCTCCTCTCCTCCCTCTCCTCCCTCTCTCTCTCCTCCCCTCCTCTCTCTCTCCCCTCCTCCTCCCCTCTCTCTCCTCTCCTCTCCTCCTCTCCTCTCTCTCTCCTCCCTCTCCTCCTCTCCTCCTCCTCCCCTCTCCTCCCCCCTCCTCTCTCTCCTCTCTCTCTACCCCCTCCTCTCCCTCCTCTCCTCTCACCTCTTATCACCTCCTTTTCTCCTGTCTCCTCTCCCCCTCTATTCTCCCCCTCTAGTCACCTCTCTCCTCTTCGGAGTGGGCGAGCTGGACAAAATATTCCATCCCGATTAAATAGTCTATATAAGTCTATGTGAACTTTAGTGTACAATGAACATAACAGTTTCAAGAAACTATTGAGGAAACAATAGATAATTATAGGACTAGCCTACAATATAAAAATGTAAAATATTACATTTAAACATACAACACAAACTTTCATCTATTTGCAGCAATTAGGGTGAAAATGAAAAGTCAATATTTTTGACCTCAATATTGATACTGATATTGTTGCTGCGACAATTTTGTAGGAATGACTATCGGTGCTTTCACCATTTTTGGAGAAATAAGGGTAAACACAAATAATAGAACAGCAGGAAAGACAAGGAGTTTGGAATATCACTTGACTGTAATGCAGCCTTTAAAACCAGGGAAACACTTGTATATAATATATATATAATATCATGATATTACAATACCCCAAAATCATAGATCACAATATCCTCTCTCACTCTCTCCCCCCCTCCTCTCTCTCGCCAATTCTCACTTCTCCTCCCCTCTCTTCTCACCTCTGTACTCCTCCCCTCTATCCACTCCTCTCTCACCCCCTCCTCCCCTCCCCGCCTCTCTCCTACTCTTTCTCCTCCCCTGAGTTGGGTTGGCTGACAGAAGTGCTGATGTTTGTGCCTTATAAAAACAGAGCTCAAACTACAGGGAGCTTTTTCAACTTTCACCCTCCCTCCCTCCCTTTCACCCTCCCTCCCTCCCTTTCACCCTCCCACCCACCACTACAGGCAGCAGGAGCCTCCCCCCGTGGAGAGAGAGAGGAGGAAAAGGAGTTCTATTTATCATGAAGAGTGGCCAACAGGGCTGACCTCCATCCCGGAAGGCTAAAAGAACCAATTACGTGGCGTCCAGCTCTCTGCCAAAACAGTTATTACTATTCTCTCTGGACGCGTGCAGCTGGCTGCCAAGGACTGGCCTGACTATGACGGACCGACGTACACCACAAAGTTACGGCCGCAAAGCTGAAGTTGGTGTGACTCCTGAGTGATATTTTTATTCTTTCTCTAAGAATAATAATGATGCATTTTATGTTAAGCGCCTTTCAAAGGACTCAAGGACACTTCACACTTCGGAGTAGAATCACCGCCGTTTTAAAAATATGAGGAGACAGCAGGAGAGCAGTCTTGCAGGATCACCTTAAGGTCTCTCTTCTAGTTCTAGCCTCACATACTGTATGTCTATGTTCATAGCAATCAGAGAAATAAAACATGACAATATTACATATTACATCCATATCAGTCTTCAGGGGGAAACATGAAAGGTAAAATAAAATATAAAGAAAATGTACTTTGTAAGGTGAAAGAGTTTTTTTTGTAGTGGCCTTTTTTTATTCTTTAAAGGGGATCTCGTTAGCAATCAAAAGCGTGGCCTCAGGATGTGTTGTTCTTGTCATCTCTGCGTCGGTGTACACGGCCACTGTGTTGTGTGTTGTGTGTTGTTTCCCAAAAGTTTTTTTCCAACAGCAAATGCAAATGAGTGACGAATGAAAGCGTAACTGACTGAGCGCGTGTTTTGTAGCCGGCGGGGACGTGGCGGTTACTTTGGCAGAACACGTATGGACGGATGCTAATCCCGCTAACTCCATTGCTCATAGAGGCTACATCTGATGACACGCTAGTGTTAGCGTTAGCTGATCACCCCGAAGTCGTTTTCCTGCAGGGATGCTAACCTGACCTCCGTGGTATTTACTTAAAGGTTAGGCCTATTTGAAGACATTAAAAATCCAATTACACATAGAGGAGGCATACATACTTTATGTGAATTTTAATGAGTGTTTGATCAGCGCGCGACGCCCTCCCCAAAACAGATGGTTTAATGTTGATTATAGACCCAGCGAACAGCAACATTTGTAATCAGCAATTAGCATGCAGGTGCTGTTCAGCGATGGGTGGCTACATAAGCTAACACAGCTAGCGACGGCGACACTTTGAGACAAACAAAAAATGTGTTCTCGTCTTTTCATGCGAGGATCGGTCTAAACGCTTTGATAAATGTGCCGGAATTATTTAGCCTTTTGAAAAATAAATACAAAACAAAGCACAAGCCGATTACTCCGGGGAATTGATTCAAATGTGTTGTTGTTGTTTCCTGATCTTGGCCATTAGATTTTAAAACTAGATTTTAAATTAGGACTTTAAGATATCAATATATATATATATATATTCTAAAATAATCAAAACATTAAGGGTGCTAGAAAACAAACACACACACACACACCACACATACACACACACAGAGAGACTCACACACACGACACACACACACACACACACACACACACACAGACAGACAGACAGACAGACAGACAGCAGATAGACAGACACAAACACAACACACACACACACACACACAGACACACACTAGGTCTACTATCTAAATGGACAACAGCAACAGACAACTGTGAGAAGTCCCCCACCCCCCCCCCACCCCACAATAGTTTCTAATAACAATAACAATAACATAATAATAATAATAATAATAATATATTTTTTATAAATAAATAAAAAGAAAAAAATAAATTAATAACAATAATAATATAATAATAAATATCATGTTACATGACGAGAGACATGTGTGGGCAGGCGGCTGCAGAGGCGTGCTTCTCCGCGGCGGTTCTTGTTCTCCGCGGCGGTGACATTTAGCGCCTGCGTCTCGTCGGCCTCATTAGTGAGACAGGAGCCGCCGCGGCTGACAGGCAGACCGACGGACGGACGGACGGACAGGACAATAACACAACACCTCAGACACGTGTCCTTACACTGATATCATGATGATGATGAGGATGAGGATGAGGATGATGCTTTGTTAGTGAGATGAGCATATCTCCCTCGCTCTCACTTGACCTGCGTCGGTGTGCGTGTGTGCGTGTGTGTGTATGTGCGTGTGTGTGTGTGTGTGTGTGTATGTGTGTGCGTGTGTGTGTGCGTGTGTGTGTGCGTGTGTGTGTGTATGTGCGTGCGTTCTCGTATGTATGTGTGTGTGCGTGCGTGTGGCCAACCCCCATAGTAATGCGTTAAAAAAAGCAAGTTGGTTTTTTTCTCCACACATTTGATTCCAATTGCAAGGCTTCTAATTTCCATACAGCTTGTATGCATTTGCACGTGTCTACACACACACACACACACACACACACACACACACGCACACACACACGCAACAGACGCCCAGCTGCGTCTCTGTTGTGTCAGACAGTTTGGCCAGTAGACAGTCTGGCTCCACGGTGCATCAGCTGAGTAGAAGGTCTCAACTCCAACTGATAACATCATTTAAATCATAACAGATAACACAATATACTGCAGACAATGGAAGAGATAGGCCTAACATAATATACAGTAGATTGTATAACAGGTAGCATAATATACAGATGGACAGATTAAATAATATATATATATATAAGATAGCATAATATAAATAAGATTGTACAGACAATATAAAATATGAAATAACATACAGTATATACTATAATAGATAACGTAACAGGTTATGGATAGCAGATATCACCACAACAAGAGGTTATGAGCAGCATCAATATTGAGAAGTGCAATCAAAAAAGAGCAGAAAATGGGAAGAAGAAAATGTTTGCTTGAGCAATGTTGGAGGAACGTCTTCTGTGGCGAATGCGTTCCGGGTGCGCAGAGCCCCCTGCTGTTAAATAATAGAGTCGATATGTGTTGAATACAGCAACAGGTCTATTCATCTCACATGGAAGAAGATGTACGAGATATTGGATATTCCTTTTTATGCTTCCTCGAAAACAATAGTCGACTCTCTCGTCTACATTGGTGGACAGTTCATGTTGGGTTCCATCTATTGTTCTGTTGTATATAGCCCTGGTTAAATAAAGCATAACAAGCCTTACTTCAATCCAGGAGCTTAATCTTAAATTGTGCACATACATTACGTCAGACACTCCCAACAGTTGTTTGAGAATGTTCCTTTAGAAAGACATATTACTATAATATATATTTCATGTTACCTATATATTGCATATAAATTATATATATATATATATATATATATATAAAACATCCCCACTGCTGCAACCCAGCAGAACTAAGCAGGGACCCAGCAGAACCAAGCCGGGACCCGACAGAACCAAGGCGGGACCCGACAGAACCAAACTGGGACCCGACAGAACCAAGCCGGGACCCGACAGAACCAAACTGGGACCCACACGCTGCCGGGTGCACGGTTCAGCCCACAGTCCTCCCCATGAGCGCGTCTTCAAAGTGAAGACGCGCTCCGGTCCTATTCCCCACAAAGACACAAAGCACCACACTTCTACATGTCTCCTCTTAAGTTACCAATGAACACACAACTTGTTGTTGCCGCTGCACGACCAGCGTGAACAGCGCACCAGTGCAGTGGCATAATACGGACAGCGAACCAGTGCAGCACCATGGACAGCGCACCGGTGCAGCACCATGGACAGCGCACCGGTGCAGCACCATGGACAGCGAACCGGTGCAGCACCATGGACAGCGCACCGGTGCAGCACCATGGACAGCTCCTCTCGGCTCAGACTGCAGCACTCAGCAGCGCAGGGACTTAAACAAACCGCGCTTCCATGTCAGGAGCAGGAGGGGTTCACTGCCGTCTCTTATTGGCGCGGAGGAGCCCAAACTTCATGGACACCACAGAATCTGCTCCTACGAGCCTTGAGGGCTTTGGAAAACAAGCATTCTTGTATGCATGCATGAAGAGACTGTTTTCCGAGCCCCTCTTCATGCATTCACGCAGAATGCTACAATCTGGACTGGGTCAAGGACCTCAATTCAGTTTGTGAAGTCCATCTGTGTGTCCGAGTGTGTGTGTGTGTGTGTGTGTGTGTGTGTGTGTGTGTTCAAAGATTCAAGATTTCCTTTATTGCCTTATGTAACAAGTACAATGGAATGCTTACTCCCCATTCACTCCTGCAGTATTCTTCTAAACATATTCTACTTCTAAACAATTAGTGAAGATAGTACCTAATAAGTACAGTAAAAGTGACAAGTAAGAGTACCAATACTACAGTGGGTGGTGCAAAAATGTAGTAAAGTGACCACGTGCAATACAGTAATATTTGATTGTAATAGGCCTAAAAAATCAGTAGCACATGTAACATGTAATGATAAAGTTAAGTAAATTCATGTTCATGACCCTGTCATCCCTTGTTTCATGTAACTTTACAGATCCACAAAAACAACATTGACATTAACGACGAGTAAACAGCTTCCAAAACAAATAATACAATATTATGTTATTCAACATATTCATTGATATGAATGGAAAATTAACATTTATTTTTAAAAAGCAGCATAGCACTTTGATAGAGAGAATCCACCAACCAGATGTTTTGATGAACTCATGTCCAGAAGTATTTTAATAGTATCTTACTTTGACGACATCAGAGAACACGTATGTAGTACATTGGTGAGTATACAAGCTGGGAAATCACTGAGTGGAATGCGGTGATAATTCATGAAAATAGAAAATAGGAGAATGTGATTCATCAACAATGTCTCTCCATAGAGAGAGAGAGAGAGAGAGAGAGATGCTAAACCGTACTGTAATACCTCGCGAG
>PIJE02000097.1:649668-699668 GCA_002895965.2 Coryphaenoides rupestris
CAATACAGGACGTCTATGAGACCAAACATCAAACATCTTCATCTCCTGCCGACCCATAGGCGATAGGGGAACCCTGAGAGGGGTCCCCTGAGAGGTTGGGAGCCACTGAATTAGGATTATCATCATAATAATAAAATAATAATAATAATAATAATAATAAATAATAAATCAGATTCACGTGCACTGTGGCATATTGCTGCTTTTCATATCAGAGAGAATCTCACACACACATGAACGCCACACACACACACACACACACACAGACACACCACACACACGTGTAGGTAGAAAGCAAAACGTGGATATTGACGTATAGATATCCACCATATGATGCGTTGCTCTCTCCAAACCTCTGAGTTACCTGACAGACGACGCCACCAATCAGAGCGCAGCAACATCGCCAACTAATTTAATCATGAAAAATCTGCTGTGCTGAACACTCCAGCATACTTAACACACCACAGAGAGACACCTCTCTCTCTCTCTCTCTCTCTCTCTCTCTCTCTCTCTTCTCTCTCTCTCTCTCTCTCTCTCTCTCTCTCTCTCTCTCTCTCCTCTCTCTTCTCTCTCTCTCTCTCTCTCTCTCTCTCTCTCTCTCTCTCTCTCTCTCTCTCTCTCTCTTCTCTCGAATTGAGGTCCTTGACCCAGTCCAGATTGTAGCTTCTGGTTGTATTTTCTGTGGGTGCAGAGACACAGATGTACACACACCCCGGGCCTCCTCCACCCTACAGAACACACAACTGATGTTGTTTTCTTCTGTACACTCGAACCCTGACCCCCTGACCTCTCTGTGCCATGGGGAGCAACCGTGTTTCCAAACCAGAGAAAGGTTCTTCTGACCTCTTCCTGAGAGGAGGAACCCTGGGTCATGTCAACACGTTTCAGACACGCACACACACACACACACACACACACACACACACACACACACACACACACACACACACACACACACACACACACACACACACACACACACACACACACACACACACACACACACACACACACACACTCACGTTTTCCTAAATCCATATCAATATTGTTAGATACATATAGAATTCCGGAGCATATCAGTGCACACCCCAAAGCGGATCGTTAGAGACAAGACATTTTGTATTGCACCTGGCACCGGAGGAAAAGAAAAGTAGATTTGATAGTTGATGACACGGTTTGGATTCATGTCACACACTGACTCAGATCGTGGTCTATTTTATAAAAAGGGATTGCTTCACTTTGTCCCTTCATTTCATTTAATTGTTTTTATTAATTAAATGTCTACTTACTGTATCACCTCCTGTGGTATTCATTAGTGTGTATCTATATGTATATATACGGCCCTCAAAGCTGTTAATGTACTAATTAACTACTAATAACTAATGAACTAATGGAACTTAGTTATTGTTTTTGTGTTGTAAAGCTGTGTCTCTCTGAACCCGTCAGCCATCTCCCCGGTGCCATCCCAGAGCTGCTCAGTCAAGGTTGTAAGCTCTGCCTCAGAGTTCCTATGTCACAGTTTCATGGAGCAAACACAGACCCATTGCTCCACCAAGTCGTTTAGTGAAGGCGCTCGCAACACACACACACACACACACACAGGGGGTGGCGGTGTGTTGTAGCAGGCGCTGGTGGTTGGCTGCGGACGGAGGAAGGAGTTTCTAGCCGGTGAACTTGTTCGTTGGTGCAGCGTGCAAACAGCTTAACCTTGAGACGATTACATTTAAAACCTGCTGAATATAAGAATACAAGTCCAGTGTAGGCGGGCGGGTTGATCGATCTCACGTACATCTTGGTGATGATGTCTTTATTTATTTGGGTTTGTAATTTTTTCATCAAGATCAAAATGTGAGTAGGATTTATCTGGTGCCTCACTCTGCATCTTCATACTTTGTTTTGTAATAATCTATTATAATCTATAATAATCAAAATAGATACGTAGGGAATACGGATGCAAGAGTCGTGCCACAAAATGAGGATTCAATTGCCAGTTTAACAGCGATGTTAACGAACTTCTGAATGAATTGTAACAATGGATCCTCAACTTGGTAATTGAGTCCGGAGCAGGATTCTGCTGACCAAAGCAACGTGATATCTCTCTGTGGACTGTTGGCGTGCAGATCGCCAGACTCCATATCATATCTTTATACTTCTGAGCAAGAGAACAGAAAAGTGTCACTTTGAACGGTTTCGTTGGAGACACCAGCGATTAATTAAAAAAGGATTACGCTCTTAGCCTCATCCCCAAGATGGTGAACCATGCTTCTCTTAATCACTGGCTTCTGTAAGTGGCTCTGGATGAAAGCCTCTGAGTGAATGACATCATGTCTTGTATTGTCATATGAGAGAATCATAGCCCTTTGTCACATTACTATTTTCTGTTTTATATTCTTCTTCTGCTCCTCCTGTGGCCCTTATTCCTTTATAATGAGCCGAGCAGACAGGGGTGTTGGGTTGTTTATGAGTTCAGCTGAGTCAATACGTTTGCTGTCTGGGATATCGCCTTCCACAGACGCCATGTTAGGACTTTTACACAACACATTATACCATTATACCATTATAGCCAGCCCAGGACACTGCATCACATAGCATGACGATTACACAAGACATAACCACATGATAGCATTATAGCTAGCCCAGGACAACATCACATGGTAGGACTATTATGTCGCTTTTTTTCCATGAGTACAGCTAGAGCTGGAACCTGAGACGAAGCCGTGTTCAGAACATGCATTCGGTGTCCATGGTCCTCCATTTCTATTTCCATCATCGTGGGCCGTGCGTTAGAAAGTGTGGCTTTTTCGCTGTACACTGGAGCCAGTCTAAGCCACGCGGTACCATGCTGCCTCTAAAGCGCTGCAGCGGAAGCAGCAGATGTTTGTATGGCTCCTCACCCTGACCAACACACCAGGAGATGGATGGCTGATGCCATGGGTGGAGCAAGGGGTAGATGTATGATAGATAGATGGATGGATGAATGAAAGAAAAAACTGATGGACGATAGAGAGATCCGATGGCTGAAGGCTGCAGTTAGAGGATGGATGGATGGATGGGGGTGGCTTCTTAAGATCTTCTGCGTCGTGTGAAACCTGGTGGTCGAGGCACTAACGAGCCGCCCTAAGAACACTCATTACCTGGTTGCGCTTTGTGTCGTTAGTGCCATGTTGTCACCTGTTAATTGGTAATTCTGTTCACCTGTGCTGATTAGTAATTCTATTTAACTGTTAATTGGTGATTGTGTTCACCTGTGTTAATTAGTAATGATGTCACCTGTGATAATTGGTAATTGTGTTCACCTGTATTAATTGGTAATGTCGTCACCTAGGTTCCATGTATTTAAGTTCCTAGCTTCCTGCCCCAGTTAGTCGGTTCCGTGTTTGTCGGTATATTTCTGTCTGCGTGTTTTCCTGAAGTGAAGCGTTCCTGATCTCAGGGTTTGGGTTCAGCTCCCTGCGCGGACCGCGACACGGCCAGCCGGAATATTCCTAATGGTGTGCCTAACGACCACGGGTCTGAGGAGGGCGCAGCCGTGATATCCACGTTAGAGACTGTCGCTAATGCTCCCCTAAGCTAATAAGCTCTTTCTAATGAGGCCTAGAGACACGCGCTATAGAAGGTGATCCCTGCGGTGAATCAATAGCCCAGCACGGGTCATCAGGGCTCGCTCTACCTCTCTCTCTCTCTTCTCTCTCTCTCTCCTAATCCATCTATCATGCTATCTCCCTCTACCTCCATCTAGCCTACTTCCTTGATCTATCCTCTCTCTCCCTCAATCTATCCTGCTCTCTCTCTCTCTTCCTTGATCAACCTTGCTCTTTCTCTACCTCTCTCTCTCCCTTTCACTCTACCTCGATCCATCCTGCTCCCTCTCTTCCCCTCTCTCTCTCTCTACCATGGTCTATACTGCTATCTCACCCTCTTCTCTCTCTCTCTCCCTTTGCCATGGTCTATACCTTTTACCATGCTTATCTATCATCCTCTCACTAACTTTCTCTGCCTCAATCTATTCTGCTATTTCTCTCTCTTTTTCAAACTCTCCCCCTCTGTTCATTCTGCTCTCTCTCTCTCCTCTGTCTCCCTCTCTCTTGGGATAATGGATCTTTCCAGCACACAGGCGTGCTGTTTCACAATAAAGGTCTCCTGTTTCACAATAAAGTGTTTGTTGAACAAAAATCATTGCTTCCAGGGTCAATGCAGGGACACTGACTATCGGCCTTCCGAGGACAGGCAGGCAGAGAGACAGACAGACAGGCAGAGAGAGAGACAGAGAGCTTGACAGACAGGCAGATAGACAGAGAAACAGACAGGCAGAGAGAGAGAGAGAGAGACAGGGAGACACGTATGTCGGACAGACATACTGTCTGTCCATGTATGGATGGACAGACAGACAGATGCATAGATAGCTCACTAGACAGACATAGATAGATAGATGGACAGATAAATAGCTCATAATAGAAGGGTTCTGACTGGTTGTTACTTATAATAACCTATGAAACCTATAAACCTATAAATTCCTCTGAGGGTGAAGATGAAAGCTGAAGAGAACACAAGCGTTTCATTTCATCGCTGTGAGGATAATTGATGACTAATTCTATGTCCCTGCTGTTTATTCATCATTTATTCTCCAAATCAGCTTAATGCGTGGGCTGAGCGGAAATATGACTTTGAAAAGGTGATGCTTTGTTCGAGGAAGGAGAGAGGAGGAGATAAGGAGAGAGAGAATAATAAGATGTTGTTGAACTGTGCTTCGGTCGCATGGCAGAGCAGAGCGATCTAATCTTTGGGATCCAAAAAGCTCGTCGAGGTCGGAACCAAAACGTTTGGGAGGAGACGTCGGCCAGAAAGTAAATAGTCCAGGGAGGGGGGAGAGGGGGAGTACTGCGCTGTTTAACGGATATATTCGCAGAAGACAAACGCAATGAACACAAGATGGTGGTTTCAGAAGATGATTTTAACAAATGTATTTCGTCGTTTTAGACACACTGTCTCAGGAGGTTTTAGCTTTAGTCTTCCCACCGGCTCCAGTTATCATGAGTGCTCTTCTGGATACCGGAGGAATGGTCAGCCATGTTGTGTTTGATGTGGTTCCACCAGTGAGCTTGTTTCCGGTAGAGACCTGTTCCATGTTACACACCTCCTGAGCCTCGGCCCCCATGCAACATGATTGGTTTCTCCAAAGTCTGAAGCTCATCTGCCGTCAGACTTGGATGTTATCTAATATCTGCTTTAATGAGAATACACCACACAGCATCAGATCTGTTTGAAATGATGTAACATGCAACAACCTGCAAACATGCAACATGCAACATGTAACAAGTCTTAGTCGAATTGTGTTTGTGTGTGTGTGTGTGTGTGTGTGTGTGTGGTGTGCCCGTGTGTGTGTGTATGCGTGTGTGTGTGTGCATGTGTGTGCGCATGTGTATGTGTGTGTCTTCCCGTGTAGAGAGATGAAAAATAAGGTCACTTTGCTCACATTAGCACAGCAAGAGAGTATGAATTATTAATCGCTCATTCATTATTCATGAATATTAAAGACAAATATGACAAATATGCGCAATTATTGCAGAATAGTGATTTCCTGAGCATGTTGAAGCTGTGTTTTTAACACGGGGATGAAATGCTGCAAACAAACAAATACCAAAAAAGAAAGCACGACAGCAGGCAGGTTGTCATTGGTCGACAGGTTGACAGCTTTGCTTAACACATCAGAAGCATGGTTAGCATGGAGGCCAACCCGCCCAGCCTCAAAATGTACATGATGGTAAATTGGGTTTACATTTAGAAAAATATTGTTTTTTCCGAGAAAATTGTTTTAAAATTACTTTCCATGTCTGTGGGATGACATCACACCTCTCCATGTCAGAGTGGTGTGTGTGTGTGTGTGTGTGTGCGCGCACGTGTGTGTGTGTGTGTGTATGTGTGTGTGTCTGTGTGTGTGTGTATGTGTGTGTGTGTGTGTGTGTGTGGTGGATGGCTAATGGCACCTCCTACCAGGTTAGCATGAGGAAACGCTTAGCATCGACCAGTGGATGAGATCACCGGGATAAAAACAGGATTATGTTTTAATGAAGAATATTATCCACCACCGCACCGCTGTTAAAGTACTAATAAGTGGACACTTTCCAATTAAATCAATAGTGGCCCGAGCGTATTCTCCAGCGCCAGAGTGTGATTCTGGCTGCAGGCATGTCGGAGATAGAAACACTCCGTTAATGAGCGACCACTTAAAACTCTTGTGTGACAGAACGGAGCTGCTCTGAGATAGAAGAGAAAACAACTTGTTATCATCACCATGTGCTGAATAACGAGCAACAATTTACAGTTCGTTGTAACAATTAAAGAAGACATATTATACCACCAGGTGTGAGCAGGATTATTCCAAGCGGTTTAAAACAATGGTTTCATCCGTTTTTTTTAGTGGGAGTGCCCACCCAGATGTATGATGGATAGCCTACCCAGTCCACTGGGTAGGCTGGTAGGCTGATCTATCCAGCACTTGTGATGTCAAAAACCGGAGATAAAACCGATTTTTGAAACCGCTTGGAATAGCTAATCACGTTCACACCCGGCGGTAAAATATGTCTCTTTAAAATGAGACTTTAAAATACATTTTGTTGTCACATCTTTACTTTGTCAAACGTAATCTCGCAACATAAACTGTACATAGCGGTGATACATTAACACAAGTTACAGTCCAGACTCACAACAAAAGGGCTTTGATGCTGGGCAGTCGTCTGTCTGCGTCGTGTAAAATAGATTATAAAGTTTTGCAAGCGCTGTGTTGAAAGCATGAAGCCAGCGGTGCCCTGGAGCCGTCTCTTATCGTAACAAGTAGCAACCGTTGCTCGTGCTTCCAAATTCGTCGGCCGCAGCAGACGTTCACCTCAGCGCCTCAGAGTCGCCTCATTAGAATTCAAATGAAAAAGCGAGAAAAGCAACTTTGTTCCACGGATGATGAAGAGGCGATCGATGAGGCGGCCGGCGGATTTAAATGTTAAACCGCAGCCCTCCGGTTCCTCAATCGAGTGTGCGTGTGGTCGAGGAAGAGGTCAGCCCGTCAAGAGCCGACGTTCTCAACCGCTGACAGGCTTTATTAAGGGCAGAGACCCCGCCCACCCAGCGATGTGATTGGCTACCTCAACTAAATCTGGCAGTTGGTAAGAACAGAAAACATCTAGAATATGTTTTAGTTACTACGCTACACAATGACTTGTAGTTTAATAGGAGGAGTGCACACTTACTCGTTTATGGTCTGATTATCAGATGTGATTTTGCTCATAGTGTTGATGTGATCGTTTATTTTGAGAAGTATAAACTCTGTTAAACAAAGTTGGTGTTGTGGACCAAGTGACACATGTGCACATTCATTGACACTTTGAGACAATCTCTTAGGGAATTTGAGGCAGATTTCATGATGTTTCATAACATGTCAACATTTACTGAGGTTTATGACACGTGAATCATATTCATGAACACGTAAGTAAATAAATAAATTCACAATAAAACGTGTATATACCAAATGTAAATTTTATACTAAATGTCAATTTTATGAATACAAGCTGAGTTCCTATACTCATAAACTCGTGGCTGGATAAGTAATCGAGTGGAATTGCATTCTGATGATCAGGTGAGCGGTGCTAACTAGGGCTATACCGCCGCCGCGCTTGAGAATCACTGCTAACCGCAGAGGCCGCTTTGAATCCATCTTTCAGAGGTGTTCTCTGGGATCAAGCAGCACTCCTACTCGCCATGAATAATGCACGTCACCGCCACGGAGCACAATTTCAAATAATTCATCATGAAATAGGATTTTATGTCTGTACCATAATTTATGTGTTTTAATAATAGATAAGGAAAGCAAGGCAGCGGCGGCGGTGGCGGCGGCGGTGGCAACAGAGTCGGAGATGAAACGGTGGAGGTATTGAAGTTGCGTTCAATGTAATCACATTATGTGGTATTTACGAGCGGTGGAGGTGAGGGCTGGTGGCAGGTAATGGTTATCAAACAGACGTCCGGCGGACAGCCCGGCTACACCGCCACAAACACGGCTACACAGCGCGGTGTTTCCTTCTCCGCGCACGCCCATGAAGGAAGCATTCTTCTCAATGTTACACCAACCTGAGAGAGAGAGAGAGAGAGAGAGAGAGAGAGAGAGAGAGAGAGAGAGAGAGAGAGAGAGAGAGAGAGAGAGAGAGAGAGAGAGACTCCACCTGCCGTGTGCTTGCTCGTGTTGTGATTCATTATTCTGTGGAACGTGGTTTTCATTTTTAATCAAATGAAAACACCGCGGTGTCCACAAGACAACCGGGCCAAATCACAGAAAGAAAACACATTTTGACATCCCAGTCGTCAACTTAATTCATGTTTTCCTCATCATTTACTTCTTGTGACCGGCCACAGTACGCTTGTGTGCAGAGGAAGCCTCGGTTAGCCCAGCAGAACACAGACGTTACTCCGAGATAAACGAAAGACTAAAGCGTTTTCGGTTGTTCTTCGGCGAAACACACACCTGATCATCCATCATCTCCTAGTTAGTCTCAGCATGTCGAGACACACACACACACACACACACACACACACACACACACACACACACACACACACACACACACACACACACACACACACACACACACACACACACACACACACACACACACACACACACACACACACACACACACACACACACAGAAGGAACCCTGAAACCTGAAAGCAGTGAGCACTTACTCTTACTCTACAATCTGCCCCCTCCTCCATTCTAAACCGCGGGCATTTATTAAATTTTTTAATGAATCATCGCATCGTTTTATCATTACGGTTTATGCGTCGATGCTGGGCTGCAGTCGCCTCGTCGTCGGTTTGTCATGGATCATCTGCAGACACCGACTGAATACACTTTGGTGTCCAACGCACTCCCAGAATGATCTGGTAGAAGTCCAGAGCGGTCATCGTCCAAAACAAACTAAGACAAACTATATATGGAGTTCATAGCGAGACATCGAGGTTCTTTATCACCGGCCGTGAACAGAGGACGGCAGGAATGTATCGTCTGAGTTCAGCACAAATTGCGATCCATCTTTTTTATCAATTTTTCTAGACTGGCTTCGTTGGACGGATAGGAACAATTCCAGCATTTCAAAATCATAACCAATTGTTTTATCGAAATAGTTTGAAATCATGTTCATCATAATTGTATGTATTGTATTAAATGTCTTAGAATCTTAGAAACATTTTCAAGGTGAGGCATTTCTCTCTCAGCCTGACCCAGAAATACGAACGCACGTCTTTGTAACCTCTGAGCTCGACGACTGCTAAGCTCTCTCTCTCTCTGGGTTGGTTTGCCTAGAGAAGCTATCGGCCGCCTACAGCTGCTTCAGAAGGCAGCCGCCCGAGTTCTGACCAAGACCCCACCGAGGACCGAGACGCCCGTTCTAAAGTCACTGCATGAGTTGCCTGTCCGTTGTAGAATTGATTTTTTTAAATCCTCTTACTGGTTTTTTTTAAATCTGGGAATGTCCCGGCACCCGCCTCTCTCTCTCAGATATGCTCTGTAGCTCTGCTCCTAGCGGGTCCCTCAGCCCCTCCGCTGGGGGCCTCCGAACGGTCCCAACAAAACGCATGTGGAATTAGCATTTAGCCGCTGTGACCCGAAACTCTGGAGCCGTCGGCCTCAGGATCTGAGGGACTGCACCTCTGGAGACACTTTTAAAAGAAACCTATAAGACACATCTTTTAAGACAGGCTTTTACTGCAGGTGCCTCGATGTCTCTTGCCCTCATTTTTTATCTTGTTTTAATTGGTTCTCATACAATTTTTCAACACATTACATTGTTAAGCTTTTATTATATTTCACATTTTATTGATCTATTGTCATTTTTTTGTCCTGCTAAATTAATTAGATTTTTTTATTGTCATTTTATTGTTCCATCGCTCTCTCTCTCATCTCCCACCCAACTCTACATGTTATTGTTTTGTTATAATTTCTTTTCCATCTTTTGCTGTCATTTTCTTTTAACTTTTAGCTTTAAGTTGTATTAAAGAAGTGTAACTGAAACAGGAAGTGGTATTAAAGAAGTGTTACTGAAACAGGAAGTGCTACTAAAGAAGTGTAACTGAAACAGGAAGTGGTAGTAAAGAAGTGTTACTGAAACAGGAAGTGGTATTAAAGAAGTTTACTGAAACGGGAAGTGGTAGTAAAGAAGTGTTACTGAAACAGGAAGTGGTACTAAAGAAGTGTTACTGAAACAGGAAGTGGTACTAAAGAAGCGTAATCGAAACAGGAAGTGGTTTTAGAGAAGTGTTATAGAAACAGGAAGTGGTATTAAATAAGTGGCACTGAAACAGGGCATGGCACTTAATAAAGAAGTGTTATTAAAGATATGGTATTAAATATGCTTAATGAATTCTGTCAAAGTCTTCCGTACTCGGTCCCGTGGGGGTTGGCTTGCCAAATGAGGTCACAGCCCCATTTATTGGCTAATTAACAACACGCTAAAAAGAGATTTGCATGGTGCGTGGCCCCCCCGCTGAGAAATCCCACTAATGAACTGCATGCTAATAGCATCCGCACAAGATTAAATACCTCACTAACATGGCCGCTCGGCAGCTGACGGGTTTCTACTTCTACTCCTCCTTGTTGCTGTTCCTCGCTGGTGATCAGAGTTTAGCTCGCTAGCCTGTTGCTGCCGCTGCACGAGACAATGCAGAGGTGGCGCTGGTGTGTGTGTGTGTGTGTGTACGTGTGTACGTGTGTGTGTACGTGTGTGTGTGTGTGTGTGTGTATCTCGCTTATACCCTCGCCGTTTTAGGAGGTTAATATACAAATTCACCTTAGATGAATTCCCAACACAGTATAGGCAGGAGTGTTTGTGTGTGTGTGTGTGTGTGTGTGTGTGTGTGTGTGTGTGTGTGTGTGTGTGCATGCGTGCATTCATGTGTGTGTTCACGAATGCATGCGTGTGTGTGTATATGTGTGTGAGAGACTGTGCCGGGTGGGTGGGGGCGGACTCCAGGCATTAAATCCCACAGGCACGCTGACCCAGTTATGAAGCAACACGCTACAAAACTCTTAACAGCAATCAGCCGTCCAACCTTCATGTCATGTGGCCATCAGGCTCCGCCCACACACGAAGGAGCACCTCCCACTGGGCAGCTAGCATGTAGCCGTGCACGCCACCTTGATTCCTCTTCCTTTTTAGGTTTAGTTGTTTTTTTTTTACATGAGAGAAAAACTCAACCACGACAAACATGAAACCTCACTATTCATATGGTAATGGCGGCCTATTGTAATAATGTACTGTAACATTATGTCATGGAACCAATTTTTAAGATGAATAACAGAAGTTCGCCTGTGAATGTGTATTTCTCCGTCGCGAGGAGATGTCCAGACACACATTAAAACAAGTTACTGTCCTGTTGCTCTGCTCTGCAGCGTCCCTCCGTCCGAGTAATGCCGCACATAAAACATGTTTATTCCTCAAACTCTTGCTGTTGTTTTGTGGGCGAGGATCAGGATTTTGTTTACCGCCTCTCCCCGCGGTAAACAAAATCTCTGCGGAGATGTTTGAAGAGAAAAGAAGAAGAAGAAGAAGAAGAAGAAGAAGGCTGAATTGATGAGGGACGGATCCTGAGAGCAAAGCCACCGGGAGACTCTGCGCCGGTGGTCCGCACTCCCAGGAGAGCAGCCCCTGTGATCTGCTCCTCGCTGGGGCTGGATCAGGGGCCCTATTGCCATTCAATATGCATGCGGCACAATCAATTATTTACTTGTAAATCCATAGAAATGGGAATTTAAAGACACCATGAACAATCATTTCACAATCACACATGTTTTCTGCCGCACCCCCCTCGCTGTGTGTGCAGCTCTGCGTAACATTTATACCTCCAAAAAATATTGATTGCGTCGTTAAGAGGGCCTTCGGAGGACTGGCGGCGCCGTCGCAAATCAGACGCCGTCGGATCGATGCGGGTCCCGCCCCCCCCGCTCTGTCCCTCCTTTAATCACAGCCGTATATCCTGTTTTAGTTGGAAATCATATCACGCCGTGCAGAAATTGATGCTCCCCTTAAATCATCTCTTCCTTCCCTGAGCCTGGATGACTGCGGGATTATCTGGCCTGAACTCACCACATGGAGAGAGAGGAGGATCTGACCCGAGATGACATCACTTCCTGCTGAGAAGGGGATCTGAACCTATGATGCGGCAAAACTTTGTGCTGAGATATCTGAACGCATGAACATGACTTCATGCTGAGAGGGATATGAACCTATTATGACATCACTTACATTTACATTACATTTAGGGCATTAAATGTAATGAAAATTATAAGAAAATTATTGTAAGTCATATCATAGGTTCAAGATCATAGGTTCAGGTTCCTGATGAGAGAGGGATATGAATGTACGATATGACTGAACTTCCTGCTGAGAAGGATATGAACCGATGATATGACATCACTTCCTACTCAGAGAGGGACGTGAACCTATGACATCACTTCCTGCTCAGAGAGGGATCTCAGAACTCACACTCTCTCCTCTGTTGACATCATCTGCAGATTAAGCCACGGCCACATTCCAAATGATAACATTAGACCACACAGCAGTCAATCAAGACCTCATTCATTTTGCTCTTTTTGAGGGGAAGCCTTTGAGTAGTACACGCACAGAGTAGTACACGTTTTACACAGAGTAGTACACTTTTTGGGGAAGGGAAATTCAAACTGAATGATGGACAACTTCATCCGTGACACAATTTCATGACTGCGATGCTTACATCTATCAACTGGATTCTCGGTTTAGTTTGAATCACGTCTGCGCTGCTCCAGGTCACAGTCCTATTCTCTCCCTCTTGAAGCAGCAACCATGCCGCCAATCACGCAATGAGCTCCCGGGTCGGGGGCTTTGATCGGGACACAGAAGTACGTCCATTTGTCATGTTCTGTATTAACATACATGTTCTGTAATAACATACATGTTCAGTCAGAACATACATGTTGAGTGTTCAGGTGACAACAGCAGTGAGAGGAGGGGAGCGGAGAGGCGAGGGTGGGTTGGTTCAAGCCGTTCCTGTTTGTGTGTTCCGGTGTCTTGATGTGGGCCATTATCATATAATGAGTCTGAGTATGACAATGGGTACGGTAATATTTAATGGCTTGGTTGATTGTTATGATGATGGTTGTGTGTGGGGAGCAGGGGGGGGGGGGGGGGAGACCTCCAGGGACGTTTCCAGATGAGGAGTTTCCTGCAAAATGTCCAGTTAAGAAAAAAAAAATGGCTGAACTGAAAGACACCAGTGTTTCCTTCCCACTCTCGTATTTATCCAGTGGATTTCTAGTCATTGCAAGCTTGTTGTATTTCTGTTGTATTGCCGTTTGTGCACCAATGTGTGTGTGGCCAGCGGGAGCCTCTCCCCCATCACCCCGACAACGACC
Organism: Coryphaenoides rupestris; assembly: GCA_002895965.2. Taxonomy (NCBI): domain Eukaryota; kingdom Metazoa; phylum Chordata; class Actinopteri; order Gadiformes; family Macrouridae; genus Coryphaenoides; species Coryphaenoides rupestris. The sequence goes on from PIJE02000097.1 coordinate 663,098, forward strand.
GTCTCCGCGCCCCACGTGTGCAAATGGCGCGTCGGTCTTTGAACATATGAACACTGCAACAGAACATTGGCGTCCCTGTTCCTGACTAATTAGGCCAGAAAGATAGAGACTAATTACGAGCGTTCTCATTGTGTTCCTCGTCGGCGGCGGCGTGGTGCGGATGGCGGGAAGCAGCTGTTTTGCTCGCATCGCTCTTTGCTTTGCCACTCACAGCAAGAGAATCCCCGCCACGAGAAAAGCCAATTACGGTGCGGCCACACCGACAAAAACACAAGAACCTCCCTTCAGAAGATCTCCATGACAGCGTTTGCAGACTTCCGCGGCAAGTAATTCAAGTTTGTTTACAGCGGCGGCGGTGGCGGCGGCGGTGGCGGCGGCGGTGGCGGCGGCGGCGGCGGCGATGGCGGCGGCGATGGCGGCGGCCAGGAGCTGCGGGCCAATAAAGACACGGCGATCGTTTGCAGCTGCCTCCGCTGCTCGGGAAAGCCGGCTCCACGGGACCGTAAAAGTGAATGAGGGTCGGGGGGGGGGGGGGGGGGGGGGGGGGGGGGAGACGTTATCAGACCTCCACCTCCACACAGGCAATCTGTTGGAGGCCCTCGCAGACCCTAAAGTCTGCACATACATCATCGGGCGGCGGCAGTTAGCGGTGTGGCGCGGGGAGAGGGGGGGGGGGGGGGGCGTGAGGGGAGGGCATCATGCCACGAGACGGCGGGGAGCGAGATATTAAACCGCTGAATCAACGCGCTACACGGCGGCCGCCCCGCCTCGGAACATTCACAATTGCGCGATAATTTTATTTTTGGTGATGTGCCCGGCGTCACTGTTTTCTTCTGAATAGCAATTTGTTCGAACTTGGGGGACTTTAAACAGGGGGTCCGGCGGGGTCTACATATTCAGCCTCTACTTGTATTTTTTCATTAGATGTCTTCTGAGCGTACTGCCAAACGCCACATAGCTGCCCTCAATACCCCCCATGAAGCCGGAACTTCAAGGACATCCGCCACATCTGCTCACACACACACACACACACACACACACACACGCACACACGCACACACAATGCTGAGTGGTGATTGGTTCAAATGAGCGCCGTGTGATGTCACAAATCCATCCAACGTTAACTCTGCAGCCAACAGCGTTACCGTCGTGTTTGAATAAAAGAGAAATAAAAGTACGGCCGCCATCTTGACAGAAACTGTTTCTGTGCCGGAGTGATCAAACATCTCTCCTCTTGATCCATAAGACTTCATCCTGAATATTACTTCCCGACTGCTATTTCGTACATTTTATTCTGTCTTCATTATTTTTTTTTGTCCTGAAGAACTTAAAACCTGCGAGTCACTGACGTCCCACCATTAGCTGGGAGTCGTTCCGGGAACACTTGATGAAAGCTGACCGGTGGGGTCGTATAATCGGCTGCAGAGGTGGAAGGAGGAAGAAACCAGGCCGAGACAAAAGCCCTTGAAGAGTTCACTATTTTCTGTGAAACTATTTGCTCCCATTTTGTCATTTAGCAGATGATTTTTTTTCTCATCGAAACAGACTTGCAGTGAATAACTCTGATTAATGTTCATAAGTGCTTCGGGCATCTCGCTCACTTATCATAAGTCACAAAGCTAGGGTAATGTCCCCGTCTGACATAAAGCTATTATTTACTATAATACCTTTATGTACAAACAGAGTAGCTCAGGAAATGCCAGAAAAGAGAATATGCCGAAATGTTTGGCTCTTCCCTGAAAAGGTTGAATGATAATTATTCTCTATTGACTGAAAAGTAATCTCTAAGAAGTGTTTATGTTCTAGTGAAGATGTTACATAGTATTGTAATTACGGTCCTGATTACTTAGTAGTACTGCAGTATTAAGCATTATCAAGTACTCACTTGATACTACAGCTGTGTTTTCCCTGGTATATATTAACAGTACTCCCTGGAGTACTGTTTATAAATATATTGCTGTCCCATATCTGTCACAATTATTTCTCTATTTGTTTTCACTGTAATTGTCTGATGTTGTTGCTGTCGCTGCCTTATTCCAGCCGACAGAAGTGACATTCTGTCTACATTATTAAAATGGACGATAATAAAAAGGTAAATAATTAATACAGCTTTACAATATGCATATACCACCACAGGCATCCATTTCTGATCGCTGTCTCTGCACTCTAATCCCCATATTTACTCTGGGAAGACGGCAACCACATATTAAACAGCGGGAAATAACTTTGGTTTGCAATATTAATATTAACTGTTGCTCTCTGGACGCGCTGTGCTGCAGACATGGAAGATGACGGTGAGGTTGTGTTATTTAACAAGCGTAACAGCGAGAACATGACAACATAACGTCGGTCGACGGCGATGTCGTCCACGCGTGCGTCTCTGAAACGCTAACAACACGATGGATCCTGCCGACCACAGAGCAACGCTCACTAACGTTGAAGGCCTCTCTCAACCGGTGCTCGCTGTACACTAGTGTCGCATCGTCTGCTTTGTCCACACGCAGACTTAAAGGTCCTGTATGTAAGAAGTATGATTCAAGATTTCAAGATTCAAGAACTTTATTTGTCACATAAACATACAGGATATGCAGTGAAATGAAATGTTGCAATGCTCAGTGGAATGTGCAAAAGAAAACCATAGATCATGAATTGGAAAGATCAGAATCATAATATTTACAATATTTACAGTAGAAAAATTGGATAGGATTGAGAAATAAGACCAGCAGTAATTATAAATAGATATTAAATCAATATTAGAATATTTCTGTGGCGATGCCCAGCGGAATATGCTACAGAACAAGTACAAATAACCAGATAATAAAATATTCACACTATTTACAGTCTTTACAGAACCAGGAGAAGGCTTTTTGGACTTAATAATAAAAGTAAAAATAATAAAAAGTAGGCATATCAATATCAATGTATGATTTTACATGCACACATCACTTTAAATTGCCAGTATGTGAACAGGTTGTGATGGAACAACAGAATTGAGACCTTCCCCAACTCTTCCCAGACTCTCTACAGGCTGTGGGATGGTTTCTAGTTTATAACAACCAGGTCGGTTTTGCCGGAGAAAAAAAGGAAGGAAGTGACGTGTGCACACGGATAATGGCCGTCATGTTCTTTCATAACTTTTTCATCTGTAGAAGGTTTATTTATGATAAGGAACTCATGATTCTTACATTTAGTACCTTTTATCCATCGGGCATATTCTTATTTCTAAGGCAATGTAAGGCAGCTTCTTTATTTTACCTAAGGATCTACATCCATCTAAAACGTATAGGACATTAATGTCTTGGCTCCCGGGACTTTGTCCTGCTGTCTGTCCCAAAAGTCTGAGTTGGGGGAAAAGGGTGTTTAAGTATGCAGCCCTCGCTGCTTGGAACCGGCTGCAAAATGACCTGAATCTCACGGAGCCGGGTCTCACTGGATGAGTTCAAAGTAATTTTAAATGACTTGGAGGCAAATGTGTCTGCAGATGTTTTGAGTGATCCATATACTGCCCCAGTCTGAGTCCCAGGGGTGACGACTTGTGGTGAATACTTGATGAATACTTTTGAATATTATTTGATTCTGTAATTTGTCTTTTATTTTCACGTACATTGTTATACGTTTGTCTGCAAACCTGGTGACTCCTATACCATGTTAACCTTGTGCCTGTCTCGGGCCGGGACACTCCTGTCAGAGAGACTTGAAAAGTCAATGAGACTTTTCGTGTTTAATAAAGGTTGAACAGAAAAGAAAACAAAGCTAGAAAGGTTTGGTTCAGGAAAGTTCAGAAAGAGAATAAGAACAGCTCCAAGATGTGTGCAGCTCCAAGAAGTCAATACTAACAGTGAGAGAGAGAGAGAGATAGAGAGAGATAGAGGGAGAAAGAGAGAGAGAGAGAGAGAGAGAGAGAGAGAGAGAGAGAGAGAGTGATGGACAGTGACGCACAGACAAAGAAAGAAATACAAAAAAATCTTTGAGGATAGAGAGATTGGCAAGCAAACAGAAACAATGAGCTGGAGATCAATTTCCTCTCCTCCTCCTCCTCCTCTCCTCTTAGCTCCTCTCCTCCTCACCCCCCCCCCCCCTCATCCCCCTTTGTCCCTCCAACATTTCATGGAGAAGTCAATCAATCTGATTGCAATAAAATGACTCAGTTGAAGAAACAAAGTGAAAGGTGTAAAACAAATGAAACACAAACGTGAAGGTTCAGCACAGGTTTAATAAGGATCTGTAATAACGTTTTTAATAATGCGGTGGCTGTACCTGGTCACCGGGTATCCTTGTGAGCATTCGTTTACTCAGGGATTTGTGAAGTGACAGCATCTCATCGCAGTGAAGCTGCTGTGTTCAGCTAATAATAATAATAATAATAATACAACTGCATCCCAAATGATGACTACAGTCTACATATCTCAACTAGCTCCCCTCCTCTCCCCTCCACACTCCTCTCTCCCACTCTCTCCTCCATCATGGTACAGTTGCAGTAATTTATAAGTAGAACTAGCAGTAGTAGTACTGCAGCCTCCAGACGGATGACGACTACTAAAGTATAAGTATCTCAACAGGATGTGTGAGCATCACAATGCGTTCATTGTACTCCGTCCTCATTTTACTGTGAATCAGAACAATTGGTGCACAATGAACACGAGCAAATACAACAAATGTCCCAAAGCCAAGTGTAATACACATGCTGATGAAGTGGCTGTTGTGTGAGTGATGTATCAGAAAGGCTCTTTAGACAACAGACTGAAAGAGAGCGCGGCTCACACAGCCAAAGGGGATGAAGAGGAGGCTGAGGAAGACCTTGACAAAGTCTTATTTCATGTTATCTGTGTGTTCCAGAGCTGCCCAGGGCCCGCAGCGCGCCGCACACAGCAACACCACATAGTTACCAACACTGGGATTCTCCTATCGCCCGAAACATAACGACAAGAGAAGATAATAACACAATACCCCGCGCCCCCCCCCCCCACCCCCAGACACACACACACTGCCACACACACACACACACACACACACACTGCCACACAACACACACACACACACACTGTCACGGCACACACACACACACACACACACACACACACACACACACACACACACACAGCACAGCAGGGTTTAGATCAGGGGCGGAGGAGGGAAAACTCCACGGAACAAAACAGTCGTAAATATAGGTAAAAAATAAATAAATACACCGGATATCGCTTACAAATGTACAAAATATGGCACAATTATCCCAATAAAGTACGCCTCCATATATAATGCATGACAGACACAGTATATCCGGTGGTACGTGTAATCCAAGAGTAATAATATAAATACAGGAGCGGCCATAAGCGAGCATTAGCAGTGACAGTGCAGACGGATCGCAGCGCTGCGTCTCTTAGCATCGTCGTAGTAAACCTACACGCCTCCGCAGTTCGATGACAAGAGGTTCCCCCGCTAAGAGCATATTGATTCAGAGACGCAGCGGCGCAGCAGTCTGCAGGTTGACAGATTAACGGCGCCCGGGACGCCATCAGTCACACCTCCTTCCTTCCTTCCCCGTACACCGAGACACGCCGAGACACGCCAAGACACGCCGAGACACGCCGAGACACGCCGAGACACGTCAAGACATGCCGAGACACGTCAAGACACGCCGAGACACGCCAAGAAAATGCCAAGACACGTCAACACACGCCGAGACACGTCAAGACACGCCGAGACACGGCAAGACACGGCAAGAAAACGCCAAGACATGCCAAGACACGCCGAGCCATGGTGAGACACGTCAAGACACGCCGAGACACGCCAAGACACGGCAAGACACGCCAAGACACGGCAAGACACGGCAAGAAAAAGTCAAGAAAAAGTCAAGACGTGCCAAGACACGCCGAGACACGTCAAGACACGCCAAGACACATCAAGAAAACGTCTAGGCACTCCAATGACATGCCGAGACATGCCCGAGACATGCCGAGACACGCCAATTGACACACCAACACACACCAAGACATGCCAAGACACGCCAATGACACATCAAGAAACGCTAGGCACTCCAATGACATGCCAAGACACGCCAATGACACACCAACACACCAAAGACACGCCAATGACACACCAAGACAAGCCGAGACATGCCAAGACATGCCAAGACACATCAAGACCATGCTAAGACATGCAGAGACAGACAAGGCAAGACATAACCAAGACACACCAAGACAGACACGGCAAGATAAACTGAGACGTGGCAAGACACGGCAAGACATAGCGAGACACACGCCAAGACACGCCGCTGCTCGTACACACCACTGCTAATAAAGCAAGACGTGTGTGTTGAGGGGCAGGGGGGGGAGAATCGTCTAGCTAGCGCACCATTTCTCGAGCCTCGAGGTCGGGGCCCAGCGACCCAGGGACACCGACCGGCCGCACTCCAAGAAACCTCTTTGTGTTTACAGCCGCGCGCCATCGATGGCTCAACACTCAACACGCATCCTCGCAGGACGGAGTCTGCGGTCAGCAAACCACACACTACTCATTACTCACGAACACCGATTGAAAACTGACTGACCGCCATTCATTTTGACGGATGAATGATAATTCATCAAGTTCTGTAAATATTCAGGTTTATTTATCGTCATTCTAAGTGGGGCCCCAGAGGTCAGGGGACTTATAACAAAATACTACAGTGAGCAACACATGGGACTCCTGGAGGGAAAGGTTTGGATTTTGCCTTTAAATTCTCTGGATTGTGTTCATGAAGCTGTCTTGAAATCAACCGAGCAATGTGATTGGTGCAATCGTTATCCGCTCATATTCAGGGCATTGAGCAGATGCTTTTTCATCCAAATCGACTTGCGATAAGTACATCTGTCAAGAGAGAGTGAAACAACAATATATCACCGACGGTACACTGACATTTGAATAGAACACGTTTCAAGCACTCTAGCAAGACTGCTGGGTTAACCTCTGGCTGTTAAACAGCAAGATTGCTCGGGGATGAGATGCTAAACGACGCCAAGTGCTATTTTAAGTGCCAGGATGTACTAACGAACATACCAAGTCAGCGCTAGTAGGGATCCAAGCGGGGACCATGGGATCCGAAACCTGATTAGGTAAGTGGGAGTGGATGGAGGAGGAGAGGTGGTTCTGGTGGTGGTGGTGGTGGTGGGGGGGGGTCAAAATAGTGCAGGTAAAATATTTGCCCAGGCGCTGAAAACATCTGGAGCAGAACAAAGGAAGGAAGGAAGTGAAAGGCGGTCGAGATGCGGGCCGATGATGAATGATCAGGCGATCGCGCCGTTACACACAGACGCCGGCCACAGATGTGGAATAACCCCCTGGGGTGCCGGACCCTCGTGTGCAGCCCGTTGATGGGATGGGGGGGGTTTACTGACAACAGCCATTAAAGTGCAGAGCAGCCGCTAGGGTGTGGGTGAGGAGGGGGGGGGGTGGAGATGAGGAGTGTCAGGGCCTACTGTGGAGGAGAGAGAGAGAGAGAGAGAGAGAGTGATGGACAGTGACGCACAGACAAAGAAAGAAATACAAAAAATCTTTGAGGATAAAGAGATTGGCAAGCAAACAGAAACAATGAGCTGGAGATCAATTTCTCTCCTCCTCCTCCTCCTCCTCCTCCTCCTCTCCTCCTCACCCCCCCCCCCCATCCCCCTTTGTCCCTCCAACCTTTCATGGAGAAGTCAATCAATCTGATTGCAATAAAATGACTCAGTTGAAGAAATAAAGTGAAAGGTGTAAAACAAACGAAACACAAACGTGAAGGTTCAGCGCAGGTTTAAGGATCTGTAATAATGTTTTTAATAATGCGGAGGCTGTACCTGGCAGCAGTCTGCAGGTTGACAGATTAACGGCGCCCGGGACGCCATCAGTCACACCTCCTTCCTTCCTTCCCCGTACACCGAGACACGCCGAGACACGCCAAGACACGCCGAGACACGTCAAGACACGCCGAGACACGTCAAGACATGCCGAGACACGTCAAGACACGCCGAGACACGCCAAGAAAATGCCAAGACACGTCAACACACGCCGAGACACGTCAAGACACGCCGAGACACGCAAGACACGCAAGAACGCCAAGACATGCCAAGACACGCCGACCATGGTGAGACACGCAAGACACGCCAGACACGCCAAGACACGGCAAGACACGCAAGACACGCCAAGACACCAAGACACGGCAAGAAAAAGTCAAGAAAAAGTCAAGACGTGCCAAGACACGCCGAGACACGTCAAGACACGCCAAGACACATCAAGAAAACGTCTAGGCACTCCAATGACATGCCGAGACACACCAAGAAAACACCAAGACACGCCAATGACACACCAACACACACCAAGACATGCCAAGACACGCCAATGACACATCAAGAAAATGCTAGGCACTCCAATGACATGCCGAGACACGCCAAGACAAGCCGAGCATGGTGAGTGACACGCCAAGACACCAAGACATGCTAAGACATGCCGAGACAGACACGGCAAGATACACTGAGACGTGGCAAGACACCAAGACATAGCGAGTACACACGCCCAAGACACGCCGCTGCTCGTACACACCACTGCTAATAAAGCAAGACGTGTGTGTTGAGGGCAGGGGGTGAGAGTCGTCTCGCTAGCGCACCATTTCTCGAGCCTCGAGGTCGGGGCCCAGCGACCCAGGGACACCGACCGGGCCGCACTCCAAGAAACCTTTCTTTGTGTTTCCAGCCGCGCGTCATCGAGGATACTGCGGCTCAACACTCAACACTCATCCTCGCAGCACGGAGTCTGCGGTCAGCAAACCACACACTACTCATTACTCACGAACACCGATTGAAAAACTGACTGACCGCCATTCATTTGACGGATGAATGATAATTCATCAAGTTCTGTAAATATTCAGGTTTATTTATCGTCATTCTAAGTGGGGCCCCAGAGGTCAGGGGACTTAATAAATAAATACTACAGTGAGCAACACATGAGACTCCTGGAGGGAAAAGGTTTGGATTTTGCCTTTAAAGTCTCTGGATTGTGTTCATGAAGCTGTCTTGAAATCAACCGAGCAATGTGATTGGTGCAATCGTTATCCGCTCATATTCAGGGCATTGAGCAGATGCTTTTTCAATCCAAATCGACTTGCGATAAGTACGTCTGTCAAGAGAGAGTGAAACAACAATATATCACCGACGTTAACTGACATTTGAATAGAACAAGTTTCAAGCACTCTAGCAAGATGGCTGGGTTAACCTCTGGCTGTTAAACAGCAAGATTGCTCGAGGATGAGATGCTAAACGACGCCAAGTGCTATTTTAAGTGCCAGGATGTACTAACGAACATACGAAGTCAGCGCTAGTCGGGATCCAAGCGGGGACCATGGGATCCGAAACCCTGATTAGGTAAGTGGGAGTGGATGGAGGAGGAGAGGTGGTTCTGGTGGTGGTGGTGGTGGGGGGGGGGGGGGGGGAGGGGAGAGAAGGGGTGATATGTAGAGTCCAGGAGGCAAGAGGTCAAAATAGTGCCGGTAAAATATTTGCCCAGGCGCTGAAAACATCTGGAGCAGAACAAAGGAAGGAAGGAAGTGAAAAGGCGGTCGAGATGCGGGCCGATGATGAATGATCAGGCGATCGCGCCGTTACACACAGACGCCGACCACAGATGTGGAATAACCCCCTGGGGTGCCGGACCCTCGTGTGCAGCCTGTTGATGGGATGGGGGGGTTTACTGACAACAGCCATTAAAGTGCAGAGCAGCCGCTAGGGTGTGGGTGAGGAGGGGGGGGGGGTGGAGATGAGGAGTGTCAGGCCCTACTTGTGGAGGAGCAGGGTGCTAGAGTGTGGTCTCCCCCCCCACTCCCTCCTGTTCCCAGTCCATCTCCCGCGCTGCCAGTGGCCAGATCACTTAGAGAACAGAGATGATTGACTGGCGGAAATCTGTCAGCTGCTTATTGCCTCTCTAACGTGTGAATAAAGCATGCATGTGTGTACTGGTGTGTGTGTGTTGTGTGTGTGTGTGTGTGTGTGTGTGCCTGTGTGTAGTGGTGTTTGTGTGTGTGTGTGTTGTCCATGTTTGCCTGTGTACTGGTGTGTGTGTGTGTGTGTGTGTGTGCCTGTGGGTACGTGTGCCTGTGGTACGTGTGTGTGTGCCTGCCTGTGCATCGGTGTGTGTGTGTGTCCATGTTTGCCTGTGTACTGGTGTGTGTGTGTGTGCCTGTGTACGTGTGTGTGTGCCTGTGTACGTGTGTGTGTGCCTGTGTACGTGTGTGTGTGTGCCTGCTGTGCATCGGTGTGGTGTGTGTGTGTGTGGTGTCCATGTTTGCCTGTGTACTGGTGTGTGTGTGTGTGGCCTGCCTGTGCATCGGTGTGTCTGTGTGTGTGTGTGCGTGTGTGTGTGCCTGCCTGTGTACTGGTGTGTGTGTGTGTGTGTGTGTACGGTGTGTGTGTGCCTGTGTACGTGTGTGTGTGTGCCTGCCTGTGCATCCGGTGTGTGTGTGTGTGTCTGTGTGTGTGTGTGTGTGTGTGTGCGCTGGTGTGTGCATGCGTGCGTGTCCGGGACCTGTTACCATGGGGATGGTTACAGCTCACTGCAACTTATTGGAGTGAGCTTATTGTTAAGCTAGTGTGTGTTGTCATGTCGTGTGTGTGTTCACTGGCCCATTAACTATGGAATGACCTATTACGCCTCTTCACCAAAAAAGGTGTATTCTATTCTATTTGTCATATTTCTATGTATTTATTTATCTCGACGTCCACCAGAAAGGCGGCCTGCTGCTCTCCAAACGGATGCGACCTCGTCCAGGACTCCTGCTGACAAGGTCGCGGTGCAGCTTGCGCTAAAAGACAGAATAGATTGTATAGGAACTGAGTTAGCGTGCGGCCTGCCTTAGCGCTGCATGCTAAGCAGCGGTGCAGCCCTCGGTAATTAGCATGCTAGTGCTATGCATGCTGCTAAGGTCATTACGGAAGATAAATACAGGCAGCGTGCTGGCAGCGTACCAAGAGACACGATGGTTCTCCCTCCTCTTCCTCTCATCCTCCCATCCTCTCACCTTTACTTCCTTTCACCTTTTCTGCCTTTCTCTGTCTCACCCTCTCATCATCCTCTCATCCTCCTCCTCACCAAAGCAGCATTGATCTTGGATCCAGAACGACACTATAGCCGACCTCGGGGGGGCGGAGTTACGCCGGATTTCCTGTTTTGTTATTGAGATATTATTTGTCCGGGCTCAGGGAGATACTCATTGGACAGTGGCAAAATGGAGGTTTAAGAAGACCATTTTAACAAGCGTATTGGTGAGACCTCAGCTGCGGCAACAGTACGGTCCTAGAGTTGTGGAATATAAGATAATATAATATAATATAATAGAGTCTTAGAATCGGTGCTCACGTTGTCTTTTATGCCAACAGGTTCCGTTAACTGAGTGTACTCTCAGTTTCACGTCCGTGTTTTTGTCTCGTAGTAATTTGTCAGCAGAGAATTTGTGAAAAGATGGGAGCCATGACAACATAACAACAAAAGACATGTAACATTTTGGACTTTTCTGTATTTTAATCCCTTCCAATCGTTCCAATCGGTCAGCCATGTTGTCGTTCCGCCAGTCCAGTTGTTTCCAGTCTAGACCCCGCCCCCAGGAACATGATTGGTCGAAAAAACGTATTTGAAACAAGAAAATTAAATGTCCTGTTCAGACAGATTTGAGCTTGTCTGCCATTTGAGGTGATCTCGTGAGACCAGGACAGCGTTGATAGCAAGAGGGGAGAGAAGGATGGAGTGAGAGAGGGAGAGGAGGGAGGGAAGGAGAGAGTGTGATATGAGAGCGAGGGGTGAGAGAGTACGAGTAAGAGAGGAACGATACAGAGAGAGCGAGGGGTGAGAGAGTACGAGTAAGAGAGGAACGATTCAGAGAGAGCGAGGGGTGAGAGAGAAGTCCGCCAGCAAGAGACAGAGAGAGGCAAGAGGCGTGAGAGAGAGAATGAGTGACGAGAAGGCGAGAGTCGTGGAATGAGGAATGAGAGAAAGGAGTGAGAAAGGAGAGACATTGAGGAGAGAGAGAGAGAGAGAGAGAGAGAGAAGAGAGAGAGAGAGAGAGAGAGAGAGAGAGAGAGAGTGGGTAGTCCCAGTGCTTTCATGGCTGAGCATTTAGCCAGCGCTGAAGCCACCCGTAGCCTAAAGCTAAAGGAGGAGTTCGCCTGAGAACGACCTGCAGCCTTATGCTAATCTGTTAGCTTCACAACCCTGCTGGAGAGCGGTCGTCGACCTTGGCCACGAATTAACAGGAAGATACGACGCTCCCAATACCCTTGGTAACCGTCAAGGTACCTTCCTGATGAGGATGCTTCGTATAATCATGACACCTGTTGAGAGGGAGGAGGATGATGTGAATGTGAGCTTTATACAAACAAAATGTGTGGAGCATGGATGCTTGGATGCCAGTATCGCCGATTCAACACATTTAAATACATTATGGATAATTTATGATAATATAACATCAGTAATCTTCATGTATAATAAGTGATGTTTGATCTCTAGCTCGATGGGGGATAGCATCTCTGACGTTGCTGTTCTACTCAGAAACAGAGATACAAATGATGGAGAAAATAACAACACTACATGTTACAAATATGATTTTTATATCATTTTCAAATCGTTTTGGGGAAATTTGGTCCCAATGATCTGCCTGACGGTGTCTATTGTGTTGAAATATCTACAAATAATGAATGCATTATGAACCAAATAATGATGAATTGATGTGATTGTGAAGATTTGTCATTTTATTTCTGTGTCACGATCCTTGAACGATTCAATAGACGAATAGAAGAATAAGAAGAAGAATAGAAGAGGAACTTCTCGTGCTTTCATAGAGATGCAGTGTCTTGGCCATCGTTCCGCCACAAAATAAAGTCTGGATGTCATCTTATGACCTCAACGATAAGCAGGCGTTTAATAAAGATTCAGATTTCAGTGAGGATGTGTTTGTTCTGAGGCGGCTGTCGGGGTGGAGAGTTGATATTAGAGAGGAGAGGAGCAAACAGAAAACACTCAAACCTTCAGCCTCTGGGGGACTGCTGGCTCCCACACACACACACACACACACACACACACACACACACACACAACACACACACACACACACACACACACACACACACACACACACACACACACACACACACACACACACACCCACACGCTCAGTGCAACGCACCATTGAGCTGATCCCTTTGTTATAGCTGAGTCGTAGAGAAAAGAGCAGCCTCTTCACTCCTCAGTGAACGGAGGGCTCTGATTGGTTGTCGGGTAACAAGGTCTTTCTAATGAAGGGAGCCCAGATGTGTTCGCTAAACGCTCAGTTCAACAACAGACGAGGCCAAGGCAGCATCAGCCTCAATCAGCTCTCGTGTTCTCTAACAACACCTGGGTTTGCTGAGAGGGCATTTTGAGGGCTTTGACCGAGGTCAGCTCATATCGGTCAGATCCTATCGCTGAGATGGCATTCATTGTGTTGATTCACCAGAAAGTTGTGAAATAATATTCATTCATTTTATTCATTCATTCATTTTATCGGCCACAGGATCATTAAAGTTAACAAAGGAGTTTGGAGCTACAGTGCTTCATTCTCAACCGTTTCATTTTCAATGCATTGTCATGTTGAACAATTATTATCTGTTCTCCACGCCAAGTGGGCTTAAAGTTAATTGCCTGCCAACGGAATAGAGCAGAATAAAATAATTGCGTTAGAATAGAAATATGGACTTGCATTGTTAACAACAAAAACTAAATAAACACACACGTCATTATATATATACACAGAAATACACAGTAGACACACAAAACCACACACACACACACACACGCACCACACACAAAACACACACGCACACACACACAAACACCAAGTAACGTTTTTACTCGATTCAACTGGAAGGTTTTAATGTATAGTTTGCTCTCAGATCACAATTTGCACATTTCCTGTCAAATCGCCTGAATACCTGCCTAGTCGCAGGCATTAATAAAGTGTTATCTTATCTTCTCTAAAGGAGAATTAATTATTAAAAGTTATTCTTGGGAGGAACAAAGGGAAGACATTTACCTAAAACCTGGCATTGATAGCGTTGCCCCGTCACTGTTCATTTAATAGACTAATTTAGGGGAGCAGGTGTCAGCATTCATTCAGGATGAATAAAATACAAATGTACATAAAAAGGCCAAAAGAATTAATTTCTAAACATGAATATAAATACGGTTTGTGCGCTATCTGCAAGTGCATAATTAATTCTAGACTGGTTGTGCGCACCTGAAATGGGAAGGTTAGGAGTGAGGGAGGAGTGAGTAGAAGTGAGGGAGGCGTGAACAGCGATCCGGGGAGGTGTGAGGGAGGAGTGAATGTTAGGAGTGAGGAAGGTTGGGGGAGGAGTAGCAAGGAGTGAGAGAGGTGTGGGGGAGGCATGACAAGGAGTGAGGGAGGAGTGAATGAGGAGATTGAGGAGTGAGGTCGAAGCTAAGGAGGAGGCAGCGAGGAGTGAGGAGGAATGAGCGAGTAGGTAGGGAGGACTGATCCAACAGCGAAGGAAGGAGTGAAGGAGGATGAGCGAGGAGTGAATGAGGAGGGAGGGAGGAGTGGGGAGAGTGAACCGAGGATGAGGATGAACGAGGAGGAAAGGGAGGAGTGAGGGACGGAGTGAACGAGCGTTGAGAGTGAAGAGGAGAGAGGGAGGGAGTGAGGGAGGAGTAAGGGAGGAGATAGGCAGGAGTGAAGGAGGAGTGAGGAGTGAACGAAGAGGGAGGGAGGAGTGAGGGAGGAGTGAATGAGGAGTAAGGGAGGAGTTGGGCAGGAGTGAACAAGGAGGTAGGAGTGAGGGAGGAGTGAACGAGCTGTCATGGGTGAATATATCCTATAAAACACACAACACACACAAGACACACAATAAACAAACAATACACATCATGGTCATCACAGTATGACTCTCTAGACGCACATTATACACACACAACCATACACAAGCAGACGCACACACACACACACACACACACACACACACACACACGCACATACACTCAGCACACACACACACACACACAGTCTACATACATAACACTCATGCACACACACACACACACACACACACACACACTACAACATTGTTCAAATATTCATGAATAAATACAAAGTTCTCACTGAGCATCACCCAGCCTACATTCAGAGTCAACATCATTTATGGTTCATGGATAGGGGGGCGGGGTGGGGGGCGGGGTGGGGAGGTGAGCTAGTTTGTGTCGGTAATGAGCACGACCTGCAGATAGTCAGACACCAGCGACACCGCATGAACAGGACACTTATCTGCTTCTGTATGTTACAGGGTAATGAGAGAGAGAGAGAGAGAGAGAGAGAGAGAGAGAGAGAGAGAAGAGAGAGAGAGAGAGAGAGAGAGAGAGAGAGAGAGAGAGAGAGATGAGAGAGAGAGACGAGAGAGAGAGAGAGAGCGTTCAAAGGCGCCTGGAGAAAGAAATCCAGCATGAAATCGCACTGGGAGTCGTTCAGTTTATTTCTCAAGTCTTTATCTCGTTATTTATTCCTTATTCGCTCACTAGGCTGACGTTCCTGCGCTCTGACTCCGGGTCGGCCCTTACCTTTGAGGCGCGCTGCTGTCGGAGGAGTGTTTAGAGAGGACGGGATGAAGGTGACGTCTCGCACACATGAACACACACACACACACACACACACACACACACACACACACACACATACATACACACACACACACACACACACACACACACACACACACACACACACACACACACACACACACACACACACACACACACACACACACACACACACACACACGCACACACACACACACACACACACACACACACACACACACACACACACACACACACACACACACACACACACACACACACACATACACACTACACACAAGCACACACACACACACACACACATACACACACAACACACTCAGACACACATACACACACATACATATCACACACACCCACCTACATTCAGAGTCAACATCATTTATGGTTCATGGATAGGGGGGCGGGGTGGGGGGCGGGGGGGGAGGTGAGTGAGCTAGTTTGTGTCGGTAATGAGCACGACCTGCAGATAGTCAGACACCAGCGACACCGCATGAACAGGACACTTATCTGCTTCTGTATGTTACAGGGTAATGAGAGAGAGAGAGAGAGAAACAGAGAGAGAGAGAGAGAGAGCGAGAGAGAGAGAGAGAGGGGGAGAGAGGCAGAGAGAGGAGAGAGAGGAAACAGGAGGGGAGCAGGAGAAGAGAGAGAGAGAGAGAGAGAGAGAGAGAGAGAGAGAGAGAGAGAGCGTTCAAAGGCGCCTGGAGAAAGAAATCCAGCATGAAATCGCACTGGGAGTCGTTCAGTTTATTTCTCAAGTCTTTATCTCGTTATTTATTCCTTATTCGCTCACTAGGCTGACGTTTCCTGCGCTCTGACTCCGGGTCGGCCCTTACCTTTGAGGCGCGCTGCTGTCGGAGGAGTGTTTAGAGAGGACGGGATGAAGGTGACGTCTCTTTTAGTTGGCGCCCATGAGCGAGGTGGCTGGCTGCGGCTGGCTGCGTGGCGGCAGGAGGCCGTGAGACGCCAGACGACGTGTGGAGGCGTAGAGTTGAACTGCGGTGATTCACTTTTGATGATGGTGGTGGTGGTGGTGGTGGTGGTGGTGGTGAGAGCGGGAAAATAATAACAGTGACCACTGCACATATCTGTGTAATACGACCACTGCACTGTCGTTGAAAGTATAAGAATAAACAGATATTTTAATTGGACATGTGTCTGTTGCCCACACTGGTGCACATACTTCCATAGGGACATGACATTTATTAGTTGTATTATTTATTTCTTGAGC
Source organism: Coryphaenoides rupestris (assembly GCA_002895965.2). NCBI lineage: Eukaryota > Metazoa > Chordata > Actinopteri > Gadiformes > Macrouridae > Coryphaenoides > Coryphaenoides rupestris. The sequence continues at coordinate 679,971 of PIJE02000097.1, forward strand.
TCATCTACCTTGGATACCAACACCTGGATAGTAACAATTGGTGTGTGTGTGTGTGTGTGTGTGTGTGATTCGAGTGAATCCATGCATAAGCGTGTTGTTTGAGTGAGTGAGTTGTGTGTGTGTGTGTGTTTCTGTGGGAAACTGAGTGTATAATTATATACTGTATAGTGTATAATTATATACTGTATATGTGTGTGTGTGTGTGTGTGTGTATGTGTGTGTGAGTGAGTGAATTAAAACAAATAATGGACAGAGTAGATAGAGTGCATTTCTTGAACCCAATGCACCGGAGACAACGTGGTAAAACCAACAAAAAAAACCCAAAATAATCCCAGGTCCTCTTTGGCCAATTTAGAAGATGGTGAACAAGCGCTGTCAGGGTCTAGGAACGCCCTGAATAAACCCTGAGTAAACCCAGAGTAATCTCTCAGTAAACCGGTGTCCCCAGTGCTAGCCTTCTGGAAGTACAAGTGTGTCCGGGGCTCTCCCAGTCCGATCCGTTCTTAGCTAAACAAGTCATTTAAAGTCTAATGCTAACCTCACATTCTGGGCGGCATCCCTCGGCTAGCGTACTTAGCCACGCGGCTACGCTGCACTGCTGCTAATGCATTAGCAGACGGAGGTGACGCCACATCTGGCCGCTGCATGAGAGGAGCTGACTGCTCCTCTTCCCTCCTGGTCCTCCTCCTCCTCCTCCTCCTCCTCCCTCTTCCCTCCCCCCCCCTCCTCCCTCCTCCTCCTCCCTCCTCTTTCCCCTCCCCTCCTCTCTCCTTCTCCTCCTCCTCCTCCCTCCTCCTCTCCCTCCCTTCCTCCTCCTCCCCTCCTCTCTCCCCTCTCTCTCCTCTCCTCCCTCTCCTCCTCTCCCTCCTCTCCTCTCTCTCCCCCTCCCTCTTCCTCCCCTCCTCTCCTCCCCTCCCTCTCCTCTCTCCTTCCTCCTCCTTCCTCTCCTCCTCCCTCTCTCTCCTCCTCCTCCTCCCCTCCTCCTCCTCCTCCTCCCTTCTCCTCCTCCCCCCTCTCCTCCTCCCCCCCCTCCTCCTCCCCTCCTTCTCCTCTCCTCTCTTCCCTCCTCTCTCCTCCTCTCGTGGTTATCCTCCTCATCCTCGGCCCACAGGGTTACATATAAATATATACATTTATAAATGTTTTGCCCTCGGACTCCGGTGTGAATAATCAGGAGCAACTCATTAGACCCCATAGATGTGTCCGGTACAGACGGAGCAGAAGATCACTCCGTCAACATCACCTTCGGCTGAAATCTGTTTTTTCACATCAATAATGCGAATAAAAGACATTATGGGATGTGCTTCCTTTTGATACAGCGAGAAACATTCACACAGACTGCGGGTGTGTGTGTGTGTGTGTGACGTGTGGTGTGTGTGTGTGACGTGTGTTGTGTGTGACACATGTGTGTGTGTGACGTGTGTGTGTGTGTGTGACTGTGTGTGTGTGTGTGTGTCTGCGCGCGTGTGTGCGTTGTTGTGTGTGTGTGAAAGAGTGAATAAATGAGTATCTATGATTGAGTATCTCCCATCACGTTCCATCATCATGTGGATCATCACGAGCGGCCCTCCACCCGACCAGCTCAGGCCGCTCCAACAGGTCGGATGCAACCGTCACACTTGCTCTGCCTCTGCTCTGTACCCCACACAGTTTCCCCAGCGTCACCACAGCGCCCCCTGATGCCACGGAGGCTCCGCGCGGCTCTGACTCACGCAGCAGGGCTTCCGCAAATCAACTTCAAGTTGTCCTCACATCCACACGCTCCACATCAGGCCCTGCTTCCCCTCAGCGGTGGCTTCTGGACATTCCACCACAGTGGGTAGGGTACTAGGTCGGGTCACATGGCCCATCAGGAGGGAGGGAGGGAAGGAAGGGAGGGAGGGAGGGAGAAGGAGGTGCAGAGATGTGGCGATGCTATCTTGTAGCACAGCTTATCAAGACGAGTCACACAGTCCCACCATCATATCAGGGGCCAGCCAGGGGTGCTACAGGCGGGCAGCCAGTGAAGTGTGGGCACCACGTAAAAGAAAAAAATTCAATGTTTTCTCCACCGCTAGGTCCTCGGTGTGCTTATAAAACTCACTCTGTAGCTTGATGCCTCCTCAGTGTGCCTTCAAGGAAAACACAAAGGTCAGGTCACAAACCAAGCCACACACACACACACACACACACACACACACACACACACACACACACACACACACACAACACACACACACACACACACACACACACACACCACACACACACACCATACACACACAGCACCACACACGCACAACACGCACACACGCACACACACAACACGGCCGCTGGCATGTGAAGGTCAGTGTGTGTGTGTGTGTGTGTTGTGTGTGTGTGCGTGATCCCCATCAGATGGTCATTGCTTGGCGGCGGCCCCCGGAGAGTTGCCGTGACGATCGTGGTCTGATGGATTCTCTGGTAGGTGGAGCAAGCATGCATTTCAACATCGATGTCCGGACACACGTGCAATAAGCACACGCCAATCGGTGTGTATGAAGGCAATAATATCCTGTGGGTTTGTTATTTTATGGTATTGTATGTGTGCGACTATCGGTACCTATCCGGTTCTCGTATGCACTGCACCCTCGCTCTGAACGTAGTATCAAGATGTATACACTAATGAATGAGAAACCACCCGTCAGTCTGCCGTGTACTCCCTCCAGTCACAGCAGCGTAATGCACCCCCGGTCTGAGTGCTGCCAGAGTGTTTAGCGCCGCGGTTAGCCTCCAAGTGCGTCCTCTGGAAACATGTTAGCGCCGAACAGGGTTTAGAGACCACAGCCGGCAGAGAGCGTACGACGCCGCCGCCGCTTCAGTCGACGTGAGGCTTCGTGATGAGTCTCACCGAGAATTTAAAGTTCACAGAAAGCACGGCGGACTCCCTCGCTCCAGAGAGTACTAATGTTGTGCCGCAAGCCCCGACATCCCCACCCCCTCCCTCCCCGAGTCTCCCCCTGGCTGCGGTCGGAGGGTGAGAGGGGGGAGAGGAGAGGGGAAGGGAGGGGAGGGTGTGTGGTGGTGGTGGTGGGGGGAGGCTGTTTTGCTGATGAGGGGGTTTACAGGTCTCATGCTGAGCTCTTGCCCTTGCTTTAACTCTTCTGTTGGGACAAGTCTGTTCTGCACACACACACACACACACACACACACACACACACACACACACACACACACACACACACACACACCGAGCGTCTGTTGGAGCTGCGCTGGCCGAACACATCCACATGTAATGGAAGACCTCGGGATCTTTATGAGCTTTTAGTGTGTAGCATGTTGTGTGTAGCATGTTGTGTGTAGCATGTTGTGTGTAGCATGTTGTGTGTAGCATGTTGTGTGTAGCATGTTGTGTGTAGCATCTCCTGTCTGGTTTAGTTAACCTGAACATAAAGACAGATAATAGAGATCTATATTAGACTGTAGCACGTCGTGTGCAGCAGCTTCTGGTTTATTTACTGTGGATGCATGTTTCCATGTTGTTGTTGTTCACGTTGTCTGTTAATAACACATAACCTTGCCCTCTATACTCTAGCTGTATATTATCGTCATATATCATATCAGACATATATCATAATATCATATTGTATTTGAGACATTTCTACAGTATTGTTTTGCTGTAGAAACGCTGTCCAACATGGTGCAGGCATGTAGCCGAGGTATGGAACAAAGCTAATGTTTCTCAGGGGAAAAAACGACTGTGACCTATGTGTACCCATCTACGGAGTAACACAAGGGAATGTCTTGCCTTTGCGCATTTAAAACTATTTTGAACTTGTTAAAACATTTACATGAATTTACATTTAGCCGTTTAGCAGCTGCTTTGCGATGAGAAGAACGAAAGCACACAATCACAGGGAGATGAGCGAGACACAGCAGCTGCAGCAACATGCTTCTGGAGCAGCCGTTCATATAACCTGAGGGTCATGACCCCAGGGGTCACAAGGCGCTCACTGGGGTTAAAACAAAAAAGATAATACAAAAAAAAGCAGCCACTTGATTTACATATATACAGTATATACTGAATATATACACACGAGTGATTTTTGATATTTTCTCGTTATTTTTAAACAGATTGTCAGTTATGTAACACGGCTCCACTGAGCTTCGCCTTTCACATCTTGTCAACGTCATATCATTAATTTTCACAATGTCAGAAAACAATCAATGAACTATGAATGACTCCAGCATTCGCTGTCCAGAGTTGAAGCTCAGGATCTTTCGTGGGCAGTGGCCATTGGACATGATGCAACGTTTCCCAGCCCAATGGAGAAGACGGAAGAATCATTAAATGGAATGCAAATAGAATTCAGCAATAAATAAATAATCATTTCCTTACCCTCAAAAGTGGGTTGCACTCACAAAAGGTTAAGAACTGCCATTCTGGAGAACTGGACAGAGTCCAGTAACTAGAGCCTCCAGAACACAAGGTACCAGAGGTTAGTAGACAGTGTATTCTCACTGAGAGGTTCTGGGTCTTCCGGGTTACTGGTGAATGTTGTTTTTCTCTGGGAGAAGAGATTCCTCTCATCTCACTGCCTCCTGAAGGCTGCGGCTGGCTGGATATTTTCTAAACTTTAACAGTGACTGTGACAGAAAGGGTTTTAACGTTTCAGAAACTTTTAGGTTTTGATGGTGTTGTCTTAATAAATATGAGGACTATGAGGAGTAACGGACTCCAGGAACGAACCCAGGACCTGGTTGGACGTTTGGACGTTGAATCTGAGGACGTCCCATAACAACCTTATCTTTGGTGTTTCATATCTGGAAACAACTGCACAATTAGACAAACCCTGAACATTGATTCATTCACATATCCATTACATACATTCAGTACATATCAGTGCAGGTAAGTCATATTCAATAATAATGTTCAGTTTTATATATCCTTAATACATGAGGACCTGAATATTAAACCTTGACACATCTGGGATCGTGTATTCCAAATGGCGCCATCATTTAATTCTATAAATAGACGTGCTGTATTGTTGAACAACAACAAAAAAAACACGACTATATATATATATATATATATATATATATATATATAAAAAAAGGGTTAGTTTGAGTGTCCCTCAACGCTGCGCAAAATATCCCTCAAATTAGTAGAGCAATCCGGCGTGACTGGTCCCCAATGAGGAGGGGAGTTCTACCATTCAGTGGCATTGTGTTAATTAAGAATTCCATCTGCTGGAGGAACTTCCAGAGCTCCCAGCCTCCCCACCGCCGCCCCCCCGACGCCCGCAGGCAGCAGAGAGGCGCTCAGCACAACCCAAATCAATTTAACCTCCTAAATGACGGAGAGAGAGAGAGAGAGAGACCGAGACACATTACAGCAGAGAGAGATCTCTCTAGGAAGGCAGGAGAAGAAAAAAAACGAAACTTTATTGATTAATCAGAATAAGAGCGATGAGTCGTATGAGAAAAAAATGTGTTCCACTCGCGGCCGTCGTAATTGGATTACAAAAACAACTTTATTGATTAATAACAGACACACAGAGGGAGTTCTGACAACAGCGAGACTAATGGGGAGAAAGGGGCTTCCAGTGGGCTTGGACCTCTGTAATAGGCCCATTGTGGTAGGAGGTGGGGGTGGGGGGGTTTGGGGCCTTAACAGTGGACATCGATCACAAGGGTTGCCAGTTCTTATTCCTCGGTGGCGCCGCTATCTTCGGTGCTGCCGTGACTTGAACTACACAATGTGCCGATCCTGTTCTGTCTGTTTCTCGGACAGGACAGGACTGCGCTCCGCTTCCAGGGGCCTGCGTCGTACAAAACTGGTTTTTACCGTTTCACCGTTTAGTCATTTAGCTTTCATCCAAAGGGACGAGAGCAATGCAATCCAACGCGACACAACAGCGCTGCGATTCTATGGCATTCATCAGCAGCACGGGAGCTTTATCTCTCCTGTACGCTCGTAAGGCTCGGTTTGCTGATGCACCGTTATCTCCGGACCACCTGAGAAACACACTGCGTTTATTTGAGAGTTCTATGAGTCTGAAATATAAGACGCCGACACCGTAAACATAAAATTCTTATTCCAGGTATTGATGTATTCCGTCTGCTGTTCCTCCCATACATACTAATCTTTTACATCTTTTATTAAAGGTGCTGTAGGTATTTCAGAGTTGTGAAGAGAGAGCATAAAAAAGCAGAACACGGTGAAATATGGAAAATACGCAACGTCGGTGAGATGGATTCGCCGAACCAATCGGGGGATCGAGAGATCACAAAATTCCCTGATTGGCCAGCGCTGAGCTGGGGGCGGTCTTCATGGAAATGAAGGCGGGGGTGCGGTCGACCAGGACAGATATCCTCACAACACATTCCGCTCACTAATGGCTGACGGATGGCGATGGCAGTTCTAACAAATTACACTCACGTTAGTAGCATCTTAAATCTTATCTACGGCACCTTTAAGTCGCCGAAGGACCCACAAGACAGGGGGATATCGGCTTGACGGATCTTTAAGTTTTTATTCGATGCGGTCTCAGACAAACTTCTCTCGGTCGTACTCCTATCCACCCTTGTGGTCGGGTCGGTAGAGCGGCGGGTGTAATCAAAGCTGCCACTCTGTCCTCGCCGCGATCAAGAACGGCGTCTTCCGACCCGCGGGGAGGAAAACAAACACCTCGACGGATCTAGAGCGTCGGAGAGCAGGACCAAACTGGAACGCCGATTCACACATATTTCATGAGACTTTGGAAAGACGCCAGGCAGAGATATCCGAGATAAACACGAGCCGCCTCGTCGCCCTCTGTCCTCGTCGCCCTAAAAACATTACCGTTACCCATCGGCCCCTCCTTCGCAGCGACTTGGCAAAGCTGACGAGTGTGATGATGATGATGATGATGATGAATCCGAACATTATGTGGACAGAGAACTGAGTGTTAGGCTACAATACACAGTCTTGTGTCAAGTGTACATTAGCAGCTTTGAATTGAGATCAGAAGGTACAATATCTGACATTCAAGGCTTTCTTGAGATGTACCCCACTGTGTGCTGTGCTGTGTGGCCTTGAATTTGTATGCGTTTAGTTTTTTCGTTCTATTTCTATTACTTCTATTTTACTTTCATTCATTCCCGACACGATCCACACACACACTGTGATTCACAGGTTGCACCGACAAGCACATGTTGTGTTCTTACCATCTCAGGGCGACGCTTATAAACGGGTCTCCGTGTGAATGTGTTCTCATCGCTCACGGAGCTCATCTAGCTTACGGCTTTCATGTCTTTTTAAACTTCTCTGTCGGCCGCCCGAGGTCGATCTTACCGCTCCTCCAGCGCTTGATCGACTGCCCTACGTCACGCTGGGTGGGGTGGGTGGGGTAGGGCGGGGTAGGTGGGTGGGTCTCGGCTGGCTGATGGTGGTTATTGAGGTGAGGAAGGCTTGACTCGGTGGGTGGCAGCTTGTAGAGAACCACAGGCAGGCAGGCACACACACACACACACACACACACACACACACACACACACACACACACACCATGTTGCTACTTTTTTTCTCCATCATATTTTAGATTTTTTCCTTTATATTGATGACATAGTCATCCATATAGGGCGGCAGTAGCTCAGGAGGTAAGAGCGGTTGTCTGGCAACAGGAAGGTTGCTGGTTCGATCCCCGGGCTCCTCCTAGCTAAGTGTGGAGGTGTCCCTGAGCAAGACACCACCTAACCCTACCTGCTCCTCCTAGCTAAGTGTGGAGGTGTCCCTGAGTAAGACACCACCTAACCCTACTGCTCCTCCTAGCTAAGTGTGGAGGTGTCCCTGAGCAAGACACCACCTAACCCTACCTGCTCCTCCTAGCTAAGTGTGGAGGTGTCCCTGAGCAAGACACCACCTAACCCTACCTGCTCCTCCTAGCTAAGTGTGGAGGTGTCCCTGAGCAAGACACCACCTAACCCTACCTGCTAAGTGTGGAGGTGTCCCTGAGCAAGACCCTACCTGCTCCTCCTAGCTAAGTGTCGAGGTGTCCCTGAGCAAGACACCACCTAACCCTACCTGCTCCTCCTAGCTAAGTGTGGAGGTGTCCCTGAGCAAGACACCACCTAACCCTACCTGCTCCTGACGTGTTGGTTGTTACCTTGCATGGTTGGCACCGCCGTCGGTGTATGAATGGGTGAATGTGAGGCAACTGTAAAGCGCTTATAAATGCAAACCATTTACCATTTATATAGTCGACCCTTGCCTCCATGCAATTGATGAATAAAACACTTTGATTTTCACTCCAGCTCAATGGCGCTAATTACAATTTTCATGACTCGGTGTGCACTTTTAATTCTTATTATTACTGCTGTGCACTTTCTGCTTTGACACCCGCGTGTGTGGTGTGGGATTAATAAAGTGCATCCTATCCAATCCCCCTCCGTGTGTGTGTGTGTGTGTGTGTGTGTGTGTGTGTGTCTGTGTGTGTGCTGCCATGTGTTGCCCCGTGTTGCCAGATACCTGGCTGCTGGCTACTGGGCTGACTACCGGTGTCCAGATCTAGCAACGCCCGAGCTTCCAGTGCTGGTGCCTGAGCTCCCAGCAGCTGTGTTCTGGCGGAGAGGAGAGGAGCGATGTTCAACCGCCTGCCAAGGCTCCGTTAATTGTGGATGAGAATCAAATTGACTGAAAGTCAATTCTATTCATGCTGATGGGTGTCAATATCGTGTTAGTGTTATAAACTGCTGATTTAACCCAAAATGTAAGATCCACATACACAAGCTCCAACAGGAAGTACTGTAGTCCAACAGGAAGTACTGTAGTCCAACAGGAAGTACTGTAGTCCAACAGGAAGTACTGTAGTCCAAGGGGATGTACTGTAGTCTAAGGGGATGTACTGTAGTCCAACAGGAAGTACTGTAGTCCAACAGGAAGTACTGTAGTCCAACAGGAAGTACTGTAGTCCAAGGGGATGTACTGTAGTCCAAGGGGATGTACTGTAGTCCAACAGGAAGTACTGTAGTCCAAGGGGATGTACTGTAGTCCAACGGGAAGTACTGTAGTCCAACAGGAAGTACTGTAGTCCAAGAGGATGTACTGTAGTCCAACAGGAAGTAGGACAACTAACTGTGGCGGATATAAATGTGTGCTGGCTGAAGAGGAAACGTACCATGAAATGAGTTTCTGAGTCTGGGGACTTGTGATCGGGTGAAAACGAGACTGGATGCATGAGTTTATTTATCCGATTTATTTAAAAATAAAGTGGAAAACGTGGAAAGTGGAAACATAATCAACAATCTGTCCCCAATATTCCCATTCAGAATGATTGGAAATCAATTACCAATGACAGTGGAGCTGAGGTGAAATAATAATGACATTTCTTACTTTGTTTATTTTTAGACATTGTTGCTGCAACACTATTGTAGCAGGACTCCACCCACAACGCCACATCATGTGGCTTAGTTCAGGACTCCACCCACAATGCCACATCATGTGGCTTAGTTCAGGACTCCAGCCACAACGCCACATCATGTGGCTTAGTTCAGGACTCCAGCCACAACGCCACATCATGTGGCTTAGTTCAGGACTCCAGCCACAATGCCACATCATGTGGCTTAGTTCAGGACTCCAGCCACAACGCCACATCATGTGGCTTAGTTCAGGACTCCAGCCACAACGCCACATCATGTGGCTTAGTTCAGGACTCCACCCACAACGCCACATCATGTGGCTTAGTTCAGGACTCCAGCCACAACGCCACATCATGTGGCTTAGTTCAGGACTCCAGCCACAACGCCACATCATGTGGCTTAGTTCAGGACTCCAGCCACAACGCCACATCATGTGGCTTAGTTCAGGGCTCCAGCCACAACGCCACATCATGTGGCTTAGTTCAGGGCTCCAGCCACAACGCCACATCATGTGGCTTAGTTCAGGGCTCCAGCCACAACGCCACATCATGTGGCTTAGTTCAGGGCTCCAGCCACAACGCCACATCATGTGGCTTAGTTCAGGGCTCCTCCAAGGACACAGGATCCGGTGGTCCGGTTTATTGCAAAGGGTTTCAGAAAATTAACATATACATTACATTGACATTCACATTTTTGGCAGAGACTTCATCCAAAGCAACTTACAAAGAAGGAGACAGGAATATATCTCTGTGGTACTGAGCTTCGTTCAACAACTTCGGCTGGACGACCACCTTCACTAAGAAGAGGCAAACGTCGCTTTGCCAAGTCTTAACTGTTCTGTTCTGGCTCCGCGGCGGTGGAATGAGCTCCCGGCTAACGTCAGGACAGCAGAGTTCGCTCACCAGCTTCCACAAGAGGACTCAAGACCCACCTGGTTCAGAGTTCACCTGGACTCTACATAACCCCCCCCGTTCACCTGGACTCTACATAACCCCCCTCCTTAACAAGAGACTCAAGACCCACCTGTTCAGAGTTCACCTGGACTCTACATAACCCCCCTCCTTAACAAGAGACTCAAGACCCACCTGTTCAGAGTTCACCTGGACTCTACATAACCCCCCTCCTTAACAAGAGACTCAAGACCCACCTGTTCAGAGTTCACCTGGACTCTACATAACCCCCCCTCCTTAACAAGAGACTCAAGACCCACCTGTTCAGAGTTCACCTGGACTCTACATAACCCCCCTCCTTAACAAGAGACTCAAGACCCACCTGTTCAGAGTTCACCTGGACTCTACATAACCCCCTCCTTAACAAGAGACTCAAGACCCACCTGTTCAGAGTTCACCTGGACTGAAACCCCCCTCCTTAACAAGAGAACTCAAGACCCACCTGTTCAGAGTTCACCTGGACTCTGCACAACCCCCCCCCCCCCCTCCTTCCCTATATTGCTGTCTCTCTTTCAGCCAATGTACTAATTGTAGGTCACTTTAGATAAGAGTCTGCCAAATGCCCTAAATCTAAATGTCAATGTAAATATATTTGTATTTTATCAATGCCTCCAATCTCTTAATTATGCCAGAAGCAAGCATGTTCCTTGCCAGCACAATAAATGAGTGGACCCAAAGCCAACCTAAATATAAATATAAAACGAACCATTTAATGATCGTGTCACATAAACGCCTGCGTGGGTCAGAGTTTGTTGGATGGATGGACGGATTCATAGATAGATACTGTATATGGACACATTCACAAATGGATGGCTAAAGTTGGATGGATGTATAGATAGATAGATGGGTGAAGAGATGGTCAGATAGATGTGTAGACATACTGTATCTATCATGAGATAGGCTGGAGAGATCCTTCATAAGAACTCACAGCTTCCTGGGCAGTCTGGAAGCGAACCAGAGCGTGACAGACTGTGTATTCATCACACTGCCAACCCAACATCCTCTGCTCGTAAGATAGTCATCTGCAGAGATAACCTCTGAGCTTCACAGTTGGCCGCCAATCTGTTGTGAATAAACAATCAGTGAATAAAACCATCGCACAAACATCCTGGTTATGTTTCCTGGAAAGAAGATATTTCCCGGGAATTGTGTCGACGACAATTTCCCCCGAGCTCCTTAATGTCCTCATTTCCTCTTATTTACCTGGATGACATTAAAACAAATAAGAATAAGAATATGCGACGTAAATCAATGCGTCCATGCGTATGATTTGGATGTTAATTTGGATGTTTGGGAAGCGGCTCATTTTAAAAACTGCAGCGTGAGGAAAACGCAGACGTTAATTTCAGCGCGGGAAAGGAAATTGCACGGCGACGTCGTCCTCGACTTTCGAGATCACACACCTGACAAAGATTATTCACCTGCGGTTCATTTCCTGTCGCCGCTCCTTCATTTCCTCTCTGACCCCTGGACCTCACTTTTCCGTGTTGTTGTGACTTCCTGGGTGGATGTGAGTGCGGGCGGAGGGGTCACTAAGTGGTGCGGAGCAACACATTACTTCTTAAGACAGGAGCTGAGCAGAGGCGCTGGCTGGTAATGGCGCCCTTTCAGCCGTCACATCGCTCTAATGGTCACCGCATCAGCGGGCAACAGGAACACCTCTTCCTGCGATGGTGACATAAGCCAGCACACTGGACAGGTCACATGTTCACGGGCCGATTACAGAGGCTGACATCAGCGGAGACGTGATTATGATCAGACCAGTAGTTTCATACGTGCTAAGTTGCCTGCATAATAGCTGGGATGAGAGAAAAAGTGCCATTCTGACTGCTTCACCAACCCAAGAACATCCAATATGCTCAACAATGCTAAGAACTATTATTTAGTGCCAAGACGTACAAACACTCAAGTTAGTGCTAGGGTTAGGGGGGGGGGGGGGGGGGCTATGCAGAGCCCAGGTGAACTCTGAACAGGTGGGTCTTGAGTCTCTTGCAGACATCCACAATGCATTTGTGCATCTGACGGTATTTATAGAAATGGAGAGAAAATACTATCTGCTACTTTCGCATCTCAGATGAGACAGGGAGACATTCAGGATACTATCAGGATACTATCAGGATACTATCAGGATACTATCAGGATACTACACACCATGTCAACACTGTTCCCGTTTGTTTGTGTGGAGGCGAAGCGACTCGGTGCACAAAGGCTTGAAGAATAGCAACATGACAACATAATGTACAACGCAAAGATGGAGGGCGAAGGATCCATCGCTCCCCAGGAACACAGGCGCTCTGTGTTACAGTCGGCGATGTTACTGCAAGCACAGCCAAACCCCAGCGGCCCGTGTGTCTCTTTTTTATCTCAGCTCCCATATCTCCCTGTCTGTCTGCCTGCCCATCAATCTCTCTCTCTCTCTCTCTCTCTCTCTCTCTCTCTCTATGTGTGTGCAGAAGACGTCCGCCGCAGGAAACTGGCTGACGCAGCACTGACATGAAGCGATTGAGACTAACATGTTACTGAACAATGTGTTCTATTCAGGGGATGCATTTATTCAAAGAGACGACTCCGGTACAATACACTACAATACAATGCAAGCACACAATAGCCTGAGTGCAGAAACCCATCACCCCTGGCCGGGGTCTCGTGCCATGTTCTACCAGGTGAGCCTGACAGGAACAAGGTTCTGTGCGAGGGCTACGATGGAAGTACAACGCGCACACAGGTGAATAATGAATACATTAGCATTATGTATTAATTCATTCAGTTTCATTCAGCACGTTCATCAGGTGGTAACCATAAACATTTTCCACAATAAGAGTTTTGATTTCCCATTCAACAAACTTTTCAACTTAAAAGTGAGGCGAGCGAGGACAGACCTCAGCAGCAGAACTCCCTCCTCTGAGACCGTCTCTAATGTGAATGTGTTCCTCTCCGGTGTGTGTTTGTGATGTGAAGACCACTGAGTCTCTCTGCGCGGTGATGGATGGGCAGGTTGCACGGACGCCGGCGGCCGCCGCATATCACGCTCGCGGCAATCGGCGGATCGCAAGCGTGAAAATTGCAGTCACAGATCAATGGCAGACAAATCCGAAAAGGGAAGGGATCTGGACGGCGGTGTCACTAATCAATGCCGCTTTGTTTTCCCGCCGGTCTCCCGCGTAAAGACGCACGGCTCGGCGTCGGGGGCTGACAGCCGCTAATCACCTGGTTGTGTTTGAGAGGCGCTCTAACGTAAGACAAGTGGTTGGACAGACTCCACAGTCCAGAGTTAAACATGGCGACCGTGAGCATGAACACACCTCACAGAAACAGTTGGGGCGGGGGGGTGATTTTGGACTCTGACAGTCGGTAGGTTAGAGTTCTGAGTCTCAAAGCCAGGAGGAGGCCATCTGTAAATGGATTGCATTTTACTGTATATAGTGCTTTTATCCAAAGCGCTTTACAGTTTGCCTCCACATTCACCCATTCATACACCGACGGCGGTGCCGACCATGCAAGGTAACAACCAACACGTCAGGAGCAGGTAGGGTTAGGTGGGTGTCTTGCTCAGGGACACCTCCACACTTAGCTAGGGGAGACCAGGGATTCGAACCAGCAACCTTCCTGTTGCCAGACAACCGCGCTTACCTCCTGAGCTACTGCCGCCTGGTCAAGATATATCCTATATATATATATACACACACACACCACACACACAGTATATGATACTCCTAACCCCCCCTAAGCTCCTTAATGACATGAATGACCACAAGAACTCGCTGTCAGTCACTGAGGATAATAAAAGACAATCCTAAGAAAAATACCAAGACAGACTCCAATGGACAACAGTTACCTGTCGTTACCTTGGAACAGTCTTGGGGGTGTCCGGGGCGGGGGGCGGTGGGGCGGTGGGTATCCGGGCCAATATTACACTGTAACCTATGTTGCCCGTTTTAGCGAGGTGCACAAAGACTTAAATTATGTATCAGCCCTGGAAGACGCATCTATCACGGCCGCAGTACTAATAAAAGAACACACAGAGATTAAGCGTGTTGGGCGGAGAGACTCCGTGCTCTGTGATGATGAATCAGTGGTGAGCAGTTCCTGTAGGCAGGACCGGCCACATGGGGACGTATTGAGCCGTTTGTAATTGCCTGCCTCAGCGTGGAGTCCAGCCGCACTATTGATAAATGAACAATGTTTAAAGGGTGAATTGAAAATCTATCTGCAGTTCAGACTCTATTCATAACTATGATTACTCAGCTTGTGACATCTCTGAGTCGCACGCACGCCCATAAACACACACACACACACACACACACACACACACACACACACACACACACACACACACACACACACACACACACACACACACACACACACCACACACACACACACACACACAACACACACACACACACACACGGAAAGTTGGGAAGCACAACATATACTGTATGTGGTGTCCTGTGTGTGTGTGTGTGTGTGTGTGCGCGCGCGTGTGTGTAGCTAGAGATTCCATTACCTGCACCCACACACACCTGGCGACTTTCCTGCTCAAGTCACAGATCACGTTCGCCAGATGTCTGCGGTTGAGACACCCTGAGACACCCTGAGACACCCTGGTTGTGCCCCAGCGCTCTCGCCATATGGAGCCGGCTAGCTGCGTATGCTAAGAGCCTCTAATTCAATTCAAGTCAACTTTATCTACAATGCCCCCGCTCCTCAGTCGAGGCTTAGAACACCCCCACCCCCTCCACCCAATAATAATCTCTCTCTCTTCTCTCTCTCTCTCTCTCTCTCTCTCTCTCTCTCTCTCTCTCTCTCTCTCTCTCTCTCTCTCTCTCTCTCTCTCTCTCTCTCTCTCTCTCTCTCTCTCTCTCTCTCTCTCTCTCTCTCTCTCTCTCTCTCTCTCTCTCTCTCTCAGCTGTCATTGTGACAGTAAAACTTCGACTAATCTTAAAAACATTTACTACTAATAGCACCCCCGCCACACACAGACGGTGTGTGTGTGGTGTGTGCTGTGTGTGTGTTGTGTGTGTGTGTGGGTGCCATATACTGTAAATGCAATGAACTCACTTATTATTACTTGTAGCGCGTTGATGCAAAGAGTTTAGTGAAATAAACGAGGGAAACAGATCCATGAGTAAGGAAGTTATGCGTCCCTCCGGAGGTGGCGTGCAGCCTGCTAACATCAGTTCAATATATGCTAAACAATGCTAAGTACTTATTTAATGCCAAGACGTACAAACAGCAAGTTAGTGCTAGGGTTAGGAGGGGGGGGGGGGGGGGGGGGGGGGGGCTATGCAGAGTCCAGGTGAACTCTGAACAGGTGGGTCTTGAGTCTCTTGCAGACATCCACAATGCATTTGTGCATCTGACGGTATTTATAGAAATGGAGAGAAAATACTTTGTGCATCTGACGGTATTTATAGAAATGGAGAGAAAATACTTATCAGGATACTATCAGGATACTATCAGGATACTATCATCAGGATACTACACACCATGTCAACACTGTTCCCGTTTGTTTGTGTGGAGGCGAAGCGACTCGGTGCACAAAGGCTTGAAGAATAGCAACATGACAACATAATGTACAACGCAAAGATGGAGGGCGAAGGATCCATCTCTCCCCAGGAACACAGGCGCTCTGTGTTACAGTCGGCGATGTTACTGCAAGCACAGCCAAACCCCAGCGGCCCGTGTGTCTCTTTTTTATCTCAGCTCCCATATCTCCTGTCTGTCTGTCTGCCCATCAATCTCTCTCTCTCTCTCTCTCTCCTCTCTCTCTCTCTCGCTCTCTCGCTCTCTATGTGTGTACAGAAGACGTCCGCCGCAGGAAACCGGCTGACGCAGCACTGACATGAAGCGATTGAGACTAACATGTTACTGAACAATGTGTTCTATTCAGGGGATGCATTTATTCAAAGAGACGACTCCGGTACAATACACTGCAATACAATGCAAGCACACAATAGCCTGAGTGCAGAAGCCATCACCCCTGGCCGGGGTCTCGTGCCATGTTCTACCAGGTGAGCCTGACAGGAACAAGGTACTGTGCGAGGCTACGATGGAAGTACAACTCGCACACAGGTGAATAATGAATACATTAGCATTATGTATTAATTCATTCAGTTTCATTCAGCACGTTCATCAGGCGGTAACCATAAACGTTTTCCACAATAAGAATTTTGATTTCCCATTCAACAAACTTTTCAACTTAAAAGTGAGGCGAGCGAGGACAGACCTCAGCAGCAGAACTCCCTCCTCTGAGACCGTCTCTAATGTGAATGTGTTCCTCTCCGGTGTGTGTTTGTGATGTGAAGACCACTGAGTCTCTCTGCGCGGTGATGGATGGGCGGGTTGCACGGACGCCGGCGGCCGCCGCATATCACGCTCGCGGCAATCGGCGGATCGCAAGCGTGAAATTGCAGTCACAGATCAATGGCAGACAAATCCGAAAAGGGAAGGGATCTGGACGGCGGTGTCACTAATCAATGCCGCTTTGTTTTCCCGCCGGTCTCCCGCGAACAAAACGCACGGCTCGGCGTCGGGGGCTGACAGCCGCTAATCACCTGGTTGTGTTTGAGAGGCGCTCTAACGTAAGACAAGTGGTTGGACAGACTCCATAGTCCAGAGTTAAACATGGCGACCGTGAGCATTCCTTGTGGGACATTTTTTGGTAAGGCGGGAGAGGCGGTGGTGAAGAGGGGGGAACAAATTGGGTCGCCGCCCGCCCAGGTGAGGTCTTGTTTGAGATACACTTTATAGTCATGTCAGGTCTCAGATAAACTTTGTTTTTGTGGAGCGGGGGGGTGTGGGTCCTCCATTGGACTCTGACAGTCGGGGTGAAAAACTGGGGTGGGGGAATTTTTTTGTATTTTTTTGTATTTTCTTACGTTACCCAGGTAAATGGTAAATGGATTGCATTTATATAGCGCTTTTATCCAAAGCTCTTTACAGTTGCCTCACATTCACCCATTCATACACCGACGGCGGTGTCAACCATGCAAGGTAACAACCAACACGTCAGGAGCAGTAGGGTTAGGTGTCTTGCTCAGGGACACCTCGACACTTAGCTAGGCGGAGCCCGGGGATCGAACCAGCAACCTTCCAGTTGCCAGACAACCGCTCTTACCTCCTGAGCTACTGCCAGCCCTGGGTCAAGATATATATATACTATATATATACACACAGTATATAGATATCCTAACCCCCCCCTAAGCTCCTTAATGACATGAATGACCACAAGAACTCACTGTCAGTCACTGAGGATAATAAAAGACAATCCTAAGAAAATACCAAGACAGACTCAATGGACAACAGCTACCTGTCGTTACCTTGGAACAGTCTTGGGGGTGGCCGGGGCAGGGGGGGCGGTGGGTATCCAGGCCGGTATTACACTGTAACCTATGTTGCCCGTTTCAGCGAGGTGCACAAAGACTTAAATTATGTATCAGCCCTGGAAGACGCATTTATCACGGCCGCAGTACTATCGCCTTGCCACGGTGTCAGCGTAGGTGCTCAAAAGTACTTAATTTCGGGTATCACCCTGGAAGACGACATATAGTTACATTTCACGGTTGGGGGGCCGGCGAGGTGGGGACTGAAGTAAAGAGGGCTATTTTCCCCCACCGCACTTTTCATCAGACCGGAGTTTTTAAGTGTCTCTTTGTGTTTTTGCGTGCGGTATGAGGTTATTTGTGGCTCCTGTGTTGTGTTCTCTTTTTGTTGAGACTCCGTGCTCTGTGATGATGAATCAGTAGTGAGCAATTCTGTAGGCAGGACCGGCCACATGGGGACGTATTGAGCCGTTTGTAATTGCCTGCCTCAGCGTGGAGTCCAGCCGCACTATTGATAAATGAACAATGTTTAAAGGGTGAATTGAAAATCTATCTGCAGTTCAGACTCTATTCATAACTATGATTACTCAGCTTGTGACATCTCTGAGTCGCGCGCACGCACCATAAACACACACACACACACACACACACACACACACACACACACACACACACACACACACACACACACACACACACACACACACACACACACACCGGAAAGCATCTGGACAACAAGTAGTTTGTGCGTGTGTGTGTGTGTGTGTGTGTGTGTGTGTGTGCGCGTGTGTGTGTGTGTGTGTAGCTAGAGATTCCATTACCTGCACCCACACACACCTGGCGACTTCCCGCTCAAGTCACAGATCACGTCCGCCAGATGTCTGCGGTTGAGACACCCTGAGACACCCTGAGACACCCTGGTTGTGCCCCAGCGCTCTCGCCATATGGAGCCGGCTAGCTGCGTATGCTAAGAGCCTCTAATTCAATTCAAGTCAACTTTATCTACAATGCCCCCGCTCCTCAGTCGAGGCTTAGAACACCCCCACCCCCCCTCCACCCAATAATAATCTCTCTCTCTCTCTCTCTCTCTCTCTCTCTCTCTCTCTCTCTTCTCTCTCTCTCTCTCTCTCTCTCTCTCTCTCCTCTCTCTCTCTCTCTCCTCTCTCTCTCTCTCTCTCCTCCTTCTCTCTCTCTCTCTCTCTCTCTCTCTCTCTCTCTCTCGCTGTCATTGTGACAGTAAACTTCGACTAATCTTAAAACATTAACTACTAATAGCACCCCCCAGACACACACAGACTCACACGGTGTGTGTGTGTGTGTGGGTGCCATATACTGTAAATGCAATGAACTCACTTATTAATTACTTGTAGCGCGTTGATGCAAAGAGTTTAGTGAAATAAACGAGGGAAACAGATCCATGAGTAAGGAAGATATGCGTCCCTCCGGAGGTGGTGTGCAGCCTGCTAACATTCAGTTCAATATGCATGTGGGTCCCACGACATGACCTTGAATCGAGACACCACGGTCACTCTGAGGTCAAGCCCTCTCTCTAGGACGGAGCGGGGGGAGGGTTGTGTAGTTGGACTGCTGTTTTCAAGGGCGTGTGTACATGTGTGCCGATGTATGTGTGTCTACATGCATGTGCGTGCAATGTGCATGTGCCTGTGCGTGGTGGTCCATGTGCCATGCGTGGTGTATGTGTGTGTGTGTGTATGTGTGGCCTGTGTGTGCGTGGTGAGTGTATGCACGCACTGCATTATGTGAGTGTGTGTATAGCCGTCTGCCTTTGTGTGTCTTCACCCATGACCTCATATTATAATAGTGACAGATGTGTTTGTCTCTTGGCATTGATCGGACCCAGCTGCTGGTCAAAGAGTGCCCCCCCCCCCCCACCAGAGGCTCTCAGGCTTCCACACATATGGCCGCTTCCTCCGGCCGTCGTTCGGAGACCAATTAACCGAGGTTTAAATATATTTCATTAGCTTTCGGCACGTTTCGCTGGGAGAGATTTTAAGCGATTTTAAAGCCGCGCGTGCTCCATCGTGCATCGTCCCCGTGTCAATATA
>PIJE02000097.1:704668-747168 GCA_002895965.2 Coryphaenoides rupestris
AGTGGGGCTGAGGAGGATCACATGGAAGGCGCTATGCAGGAACTTATTGGAAGTGATATCTTTGTTGAGCACTTTATTTATTTTTATTATTTTTAGTTTTAGTCGTTTAGTTTTGCTTTAGAAACTCGCTTTGCGCAGAACTGTATACATGTTAAGATAAGTTAAGATGAGGTAAGGTAGAACTTTATTAATCCCGAAGGACGTTCTTCATCTCCCGAGGTCCAGGCACGTACGCAGGCTGCACTGAAACGAAGACGGCGTACAAACATGGCCTCTCGCACTCACGACTCCACTGGTTAAAACTCTTTGAAATAATTACTCTCCCACCGCCAGCCCCCCTCATCCCCACCACCACCACCACCACCACCACCACCACCCCCCACAGACACGAGGCATCAATGTTTAAACGGATCTATCTTTAGATCACGTTTCCCATGGAAGCGGGGTGCGTAATGATGTCTTGTTTTACTGTATTAATAGAAAACATGTGCGGTATATGTTTCATACCGAGCTCAGATGAGACGGGTGAGTTCCTGTTAATTGAGCCCAACAGAGGCACAGCAGCTTCATTAAAGTCAATGACTGATGCAGACATCTGATTGACTCCCAAATGTGACTCCCAGGACAGGACGGTTTTTGGGGTCGAAACTCTCCCGGTCTCCCCTCCGAGAGCCAGACGCCCTAACCCCTCCTACCTGCTCCTTAATGACATGTTCCTGGATGTTGCTTCCCATAAATGTGCACTAAATAACTAAATATTGTTTGGAATCAAGTCTTCAAGGCTTCTAATCGCTTTACACGTTCATCGCGTTAGCATAGCAACAAACTGTATAAAACTATAAACTATAGTATAGACTATAAACTATGATTCATGTTATGCACACTGACTACACCAGCACTCACACTCACAACAATAGATATTTCAGGTTAAAAAAAAAAAAGTAATTTCCTGAATCCACTTGATCTTATGCATTTGCCGTGCGTCCCCCTCAAAGGGCAGCGTGAGTGTAAGAGATAGCCATCCGAGAGGCTCGTGAAATGAACTAATCTAAATGCATTTGGGCTGTGACGGCGCACATCTGGAGCGGGACCTTCATTTGCGTTATAGAAATGTCGCACACGTCATGATGATCAATAGGCCCATTAAGGGAGCCAAAGGAAAACACATTCTGTCCAACATTATGGGCTCTCCAATGCAGCTCAGCGCAGAATTTAAATGGATATGTGTATCCTGTGTGTGTGTGTCCTGTGTGTGTGTATCCTGTGTGTGTGTATCCTGTGTGTGCGCGCATGAGTGTGTGCACTCACGTGTGTGTGTGTGTGTGTGTGTGTGTGTGTGTGTGTGTGTGTGCACATGTGCTCTTGTTAGTGAATTTCAAAGAAGTAAAATTTTTTCAGTATAGTGTTCAGTCATTAAGTCATTGTGTTATGTGTTGAGGAGTGTGTGTGCTTGGTGGCTCGTCTAATCAGCCTGACTTGGGACAGGTGAGGCTGCTGAACCAGTCGTCAACCTCACACACACACACACACACATTTTCATTTAGACTTACATTTAGGGGCATTTGGCAGACGCTGTTATCCAAAGTGACTTACAAAGAGTGTATTTGTTGAAGGAGAGGCAGCAATATATCACTGTGATACATAAAGATAAGAATAGAGCAGGTTTCAAGCATTCATAATTGCAAGCCTTATAGAACAAGTCTGCAGTTATTAAGGCATAGTGTTAAGGCATTATGTTAGGCTTAGTGCAGGAACATAATGTTAACACGTGTCCTGAGACATTATGTTGAGGGATTATACTCAGGCCTCGTGTTAAAGGACAAGTCTGGGTGAGCAAACCATTGCAGCCATCTCCCCTCGCTAAAACATCACCAATATCACCAATATAACACCAATATAACACCAATATAACACCAATATAACACCAATATCACCAATATAACACCAATATAACACCAATATAACACCAATATCACCAATATAACACCAATATAACACCAATATAACACCAATATAACACCAACATCGTTTGACAGGATGAATTTGTTTGACTCTGAGCCTGACGGTGACGGAACCGGTCACACTTGTTGACCTATAGGTGGCAAATCAGATGTAGAGGTTAACCAGCTAGCTAGCTGACTGCTAACTGCTAGCTCACCTCAACCTTGTAAAGACTCATGGATGCCTGAACGGTATATTGATTACAGCAGGGAGAACACACGAATCACTCTGTAGGAGTTGAAAGACTTTAGATCCTTTTAACCCTCTATGGTTCTTCAGGAAGTACCATAGAGGGTTAACAGGAACGGCTACCAGGAACGACTACCAGGAATGGCTACCAGGAACGACTAGGAGGAGCAGCTACCAGGAATGACTACCAGGAACGACTAGGAGGAGCAGCTACCAGGAACGACTACCAGGAACGACTACCAGGAACGACTACCAGGAACGACTACCAGGAACGACTACCAGGAACGACTAGGAGGAGCAGCTACCAGGAACGACTACCAGGAACTTCTACAAGGAAAAGATGAGAAGTTATAAATGTTTTTTGTGGGGGATTGACTCAGTCTTCTGTGTTATGTTTTGCTTTTAATAAATGTCATTATTGTTAGTTTGATAACCCCTGTGTGGGTAATTGCGAGCCCATGTTTTTTATTTTTGAAGTAGAGCAGAACATTCAAGGCTTTTAGTCTGGTAGGATAAACAACATCAGGGAAAAAGTTTGGCAGCATTTCTAAACTTGTAAAGATTATTCAAAAAGAGTCAAATGCAAACTGTGTAAATGGAAGCTCTTCATACTAAACCACTCTCGCTGGTGGACATTATCCGACCATGATAAATATTGGTCGAGAACACCCATGGTGTTACGGGGCAGTGTTAAGGCATCTAGACCCTCATCACTATCTAAGATTCCAGCGGTAATGGGGCAGACAGGAGGCACCATGATTCAACGATGTTGGGGTTCTTCATATGTGGGTTACATCCCGTCCTCTTTCAACTGGAACTTCCTCATGTCCGTTGTAACTGTGTTCTGTTAATGGCCGACAAGGCTGTCAGCGGAACTGCCCCTACCTACCTCCAAACATTAGTCAGACCCCACGAAACACACTAACTTGTACGTCTCGGCATTACTAATAGTACTGAGCATTGTTCAGCATATTGTATGTTCTTAGAACGGCACGTCTGCTCGTATCCCAGCTATTATGCAGGCAACCTAGCGATTATGAAACTCGTTCTATTAACCTTGCAATTATGAATGCTGTAAACCTGCTCTATTCTTATCTTTATGTACCACAGCGATATATTGCTGTCTCTTTCAACAAATGTACTCTTTGTAAGTCGCTTTGGATAAAAGCATCTGCCAAATAGCATAAATGTAAATGTAAATGTTAATGAACTAAACCAATGACATCTCTGCTTTCAGAGTTACTCACGTAGAACCCGGCATATAGTGCATATTTATCCAACTGCATTGTTAAATACATAATCCTGATTGGTCAATATCATCCCACAGCTGCGCATGTTTAATGCACTGTGGAAGAATATTTTAATTTCAGCTGATTCAATTGATTAGAAAGCAACGTTATAGATGAAAGCAACCAATAGCTAATGATTGTTACTGTGGTATGAGCGGAATGTATTCATGTACTTCAATACACTTTGTGTAGCAGCCGTTGCTTTCAGGTTGTATACCCGGGTTCTATTACTCCTTCCATATGGACCACGTCTCTCATTTCTTTTAATAAGCAATACACATTATTGCACATATAATTAACTAAACACTTAGTCACCGGCAGGATGTACTCATTCAACATGGACATATATATATATATATATGAATGCAAATAATTGAGTAGAATATTATTATTTATCAAATATGTGTCTGTATGAAGAAAATAAATCGATGAACCACTGTGGTTTGGCATACTATATCATGACACATTGCCTTGAGATGTTAATAAAGTCACAGACCCAAACAAACAATTCCAAGAAGAAGGACTCCTGAATAAATAAGAGCATTTAGCGTGGTGGTGGTGGTGGTGGTGGTGGTGCTGAACGTAGGCCGTCAAATCAAAGTGATCATTATGGGAAGACTTCCTCTCTCAGCCTCCAAGTCTGGAGACGGATGACGTCATTATGGGAAGGCCCACCAACAGGCCTTCTCATCGTGTTTATTTAGTGCCGAGTGCCTCGTGCTCCGTGTGTCCCTGTTCCCCGACACCGTGTGCCTTATCTCCGCCACGCCGGGCCCCGGGGCCCCACTGGAGACACCGTTGACGACGTCTGCTGCTGCCGCCGGGGCCTTAATGACGCTCTCCTTTCACCGCACAGCCAATGGAATCCGCCACGGACGTCTCCTCGCATATATTACAATAAAATCGCAAAGCGGTGATCGCTGGTGTTCTGTTGTGTTGTTTATTTTAATCCCTTTTTCAGCTTAACAACAAGGAAAACAAAAGCACAGAAGCACATCTGAAACACGTATTGATTTTAGATGGGATTGCATGGAGACCGAGGAGAGCAGTAAAAAAGGGGAGTTAGTGGTCGTGGTACACGCACACAAAAAAGGTCTTTGTTGTGCACCCATGGCCAACAGCACACTAGTTAGTCATTATGTATTTATTTGGACCTTTAGTTAACTTTAGTAATATAGCAGCCAGCCTCTCATCCTAAAGGCCGTTCAGAGCGCTTTACATAGAGAGAAATACCCTTTTAAAGCATTAATAATTTACAATATTTCCGAGAAATGTAAAAGAAGGTAAACCAAGTCCTACTTTAATCCCAGACAGGAAATAATTCAGAGAACCAATATCGCAGTGCTGACATACATTTTAATAAAAGTGTAATACGCACAAACCAAGAATGAGCGCACACACTCCCCAACAGCAAGAGCTTAAAACACAACTTCATACCGGTGGTGCCATCACCTAATGCCGGATTAAAGGATTTAGCATTAATTAACCACAAATAGAAAATCAGGTAACTCGATTGGATTTGTGTTGACTGGCAAAACAACTTTTGGATGAAAACTGTTATAATACGTTATATAATCATTCCTTTTATCGACGAATGATAGCACATTCACATGGGTCACAAAAACACATGGGTTGTTGTTGGAGGGTTAGTTGGTTGGGTTGGAGGGTTAGTTGGTTGGTTGGTGGGTTATTGGGATTGGTGGTGGGTTAGTTCGATTGGAAGGGTTAGTTGGTTGGTTGGTGGGTTAGTTGGCTGGGGGTTGGTTGGTTGGTGGGTTGTTGGTTTGGTTGGTTGGCTGGTGAGTTGGTTGCGTGGTGGGCCTGGGTTGGTTGGTTGGTTGGTTTGGTGGGCTGTTGGTTGGTTGTTGTTGGTTGGGTGGGTGAGTTGGTTGGGTGGGTGGGTGGGTTGGTTGGTGGGTTGGGCGCGTCCCCACCAGAGATTGGAGATTCATGAAAACCACTTGGAAGAAGCTAATCACACACACACCCTGCGTTTAGTACAATATGGAGTCCTATAATAAGTTAGAGGAATCAGAAACCGAGGTGATTGACTTCAGATCAATGACCTGATCAGTGCTGTATCCCTTCCTCTCTGTTCATCAATGCCCCGAGACGACGAACACACACACACACAAACACACCAAGCCAGCAGCTAATAGCATGAGGGTAATGCAAGCAGCGTCGCTGGCGAGGACGGTGCTCCTCCTCCTCCTCCTCCTCCTCCTCTTCCTCTAAATAATGCACCGAGCACGCGGCCCCCAGCAGCCGCCTGCTATCCAGAGGTGCCGCCCGCCCAGACTAATGACTTAGATATAGATTACATTTATAAAGAAAAGCCTCACCGAGGCCCGGCACACGCTAACCAACCGCACGGCAGCCCGGCCTCCACGAGACGCTTATTAAAATCTGCATTTCAACTTTCTTCAATGATTCAGTCTCCAGTCGGTGTCGGACGCACCCCGGGTGGTCGGCAGCCCCCTAACAAGAGGACCGACGGAAACTGGGACCGGCGGTCAAATTGAACACACTCAAAGCGCGGCACACCAGAAGCCTCCTTTCCTCAGAAACGGCGACGGTGGATTTGTTGCCGTTTCTGATTTACATTTAAATTAAATCTTTTCTTTCTTTTCCTTTTCCTCCCACAGGTCCAATAACAAAATATTGTGTTGTGTTCATGAACCTCCAGCCATCGGGAGGGGAAAGTATAATGCTTAAGAGTTTAACGTGAGGACCAACATCTGTATCAATACCTAGTTCAACATGTGGACCAACATCTGGATCAACATGTAGATTAACATCTGGATAATTATCTAGATCAACATGTGGACCAACGTTTGGATCAATATCTAGATCACTCAGGATCAACATCTGGATATTTAGATCTTATAAAACATCTCCACCAAATAATACAGTTGTGTACACAACTGTTAGATAAATATACATACATACTGTATATTATTATACTGTGTTAGATAGATACATGAACTATTATACTGTGTTACATAGATTACATGTACTATTATACTGTGTTACATAGATCATGTACATATTCTACCTGTGTTACATAGATACATGTACTATTATACTGTGTTACATAGATACATGTACTATTATACTGTGTTACATAGATACATGTACTATTCTACTGTGTTACATAGATACATGTACTATTATACTGTGTTACATAGATACATGTACTATTATACTGTGTTAGACAGATATACATATATTAACATACATGTATTATTTGTAAACAGAGGAGAGACTGCAGATGGATACACTGACTTGTGTCAAAGTGATCTTGTGTGT
Source organism: Coryphaenoides rupestris (assembly GCA_002895965.2). Taxonomy (NCBI): domain Eukaryota; kingdom Metazoa; phylum Chordata; class Actinopteri; order Gadiformes; family Macrouridae; genus Coryphaenoides; species Coryphaenoides rupestris. Next base: position 711,457 of record PIJE02000097.1, read on the forward strand.
GTTCATATGAATGTGTGTGTGTGTGTGTGTGTATGTGTGTGTTCATATGAATGTGTGTGCGTGTGTTCATATGAATGTGTGTGTGTGTGTGTGTGCGTGCGTGCGTGCGTGCGTGTGTGGTGTGTGCACGCCTGTGTGTGCATGTGTGCTTTGTGGGGGTGGGTGGCAGTACATAATGGAATTGCTCAGGGAATGGGTGTCACTTCAGATTGATTCTGGAGCTCTGGTGCAGAAGGAATTCCAGTCCAGAGCGACGTCTGCAATAAAGCCCAGAGAGTCAATCCAGGAACACACACACACACGCACACACACACACACACCGAGTCGTATTGACACCGCCGTCCTTTCTCATGGTAATTATTACCCAGCATGCCTTGCCTGCAGCTCTGCCACAGACTAATAACACAACATCACCTGACATGAGACCAACATGATGAACATACTGCTCTCTGTTGACAATGAACCATGTTTAGTGAAACTGAATCATATGTTCAATAGTTCAACAGTCGACTGACATCATCCACACTGTGGAGGCAAACAATGACAACAGTGTGGACAAAGTGGACAGGAGTCATTTTAAAAGGAAAACCAAACCCAAAACGAACCATTTTAGATCAAACATTATGTTGTGGGTTACATCCTGGTCCAGATCTCCACTTGCACACATATTAGAAAATGTCAGATAGTATACATATGGACTCACATTGTTGATGGGTTAAATGATTGAATGAGTTACCTTGTTGTAATTGTTGTAATTGTTGCAATTGTGCATAACCACATTGCAATCAAATATTCTGGCCCCGCCCCCCCCAAAAAAATCTGATTGTGAGTGGGAGTGGCTTGTGCAACAACAGCAGAGGCCTGAACAGACACACAGCCCCGGCCCTAAATGGTACAAGCATCGACCAGGTACTCAAATATGTGCGTCAATGTCTTCATTCATGGCGTATGTGTGGACAAAAAGACAGCAACATGGCAGCCTGGACCACGAGGCCACAGATCAATGCTTTAGTCTTGAATCACAGAAGCGGAGAATATTCTGTCCTTTATTATTATTATCAGTCCCAAGATGCATTGCTTCTAAAAGGGTTCAGGACACCTCTGCTTCTTTGCTGCAGATCGTATTGGTGGACTTAAACTACGGTCCAGTGGTGCCGAGCTGGGATTAAAACGTTGTTTATTTGCCCCGCGGCAGACGGTTAGCTCGCGGTACACACGAAACGAATCACGACAACAAACGGGCCGCGAGTAAAAAAAGTCGAGTTGAGCGGAATGCGCCCGGGCCTCGTGGTTGGGAGCGAAGACCTAGATGTGGTCGAGACGTCGCCAGCGTCACCGTGAGGAGATCTCCGTCGATGTGTGCGCCTTGTCCGCCGGCCAAATGTATGCCACCAGATGATGAAAAGAAGCGAAAGCATTAGCATTCATGTGTGCATTATTTATGGTGTTTTGAAATTCCCCCGAACCCGACCGAAGAAGTCGAGCAACAGAAAGTGCATTTAAGAGAGAGCAGAAATGCTGTCGAGAGATTATTGGCGATGGGTCTTTCATGTTTGTTTGCGTCAATTAAGTTCAGAACAACCACAGATTAGAAACTCCAGAACGATGGAGCCGTCTGACACTGGGTGGGTTTGTAACGAGTGAACAGGCAGGGTGAGGTCAGGGGTCATCGTAATGGAGGCGGTGTGTGTTTATTCATTTATTTATATTTCCAAGGTACGACACGAACACTCACCCTTGACGCGAGCGTTCCCGGCTCCCCTAATCTCCCATCTCTGGCCTCTCATGGAGCCCTGCCGTGGCCAGGAAGACTTTTGCTATTTCTATCGTCTGTATTGATTTCCTCTGTTTTTTTTGGGGAGGATTTTGCTCCCGGGCTGCCAGTGGCGCCAGAGGGGCTCCCGCTAATCAGATGGTGGGCCCCCGGTCGAGGGGCTTTACAGTAAGAGATTCATGAGACAGCAAATCTGACGGCACAACACTTCAGATCGCCTTTCCTCCACCGGCCAGATGTTTGGAGACCAGCGTGATGAGTCTGCTTGTCTCTTCTGTATCTCTCTCTCTCTCTCTCTCACTCATAGTAACTCTCTCCTCACCATAGTAACTCTCTCTCTAACTCATAGTAACTCTCTCACTCACTCATAGTAAACTCTCTCTCACTCATAGTAACCCTCTCTCTCACTCAGTAACTCTCTCACTCCTAGTAACTCTCTCTCTCACTCATAGTAACTCTCTCTCTCACTCATAGTAACTCTCTCTCTCACTCATAGTAACACTCTCTCTCACTCATAGTAACTCTCTCACTCATAGTAACTCTCTCTCACTCATAGTAACCCTCTCTCACTCATAGTAACTCTCTCTCTCACTCATAGTAACTCTCTCTCACTCATAGTAACTCTCTCTCTCACTCTTAGTAACTCTCTCTCTCACTCATAGTAACTCTCTCTCTCCGAGAGATGTTTTTATCCCATAAATCTAATTTTATTTGTGAAGTGGGTTTGATTTTTTTCTAAACACCATCAACCATGCTCGTATGAGGTGGACCCTCCAGCTGAAGGCCGGAGTCAAGGCACAATATGAACATTTTACTGTAGTTTTAATCTATATCTATGCACCAAATAAAGGCACTGAAAGAATGTTGTTTTTATATATTTTAAATTACATAATCAGTGATGATTTTTTAGTTGTAGGAGGAGATTTTAATTGCACAGAGGATGATAGAATGGACAGGACTCATGTATGGAGGAACGTTCCACAGGAGACAACTGCAGTACGCACAAAAGAAAATGTTTTATCCACGGCTAGGCTAGACAGGTTTTATTGTTTTAATCATTGTAGTACTTTTAACAGTTGTTGTATAGTGCCTGTTTGTTTTACTGACCATTGTCTAGTGCTGTGTTTTTTTTTAATAAAGAATACCAAAACAAAAAGCACTTTCTGGCCTTTTAACACAGCCCTTGAAATGCTTTTAATTTATTTTGGGTACAGAACACAAAAACAAAAGCTGATTTTATATCGCTGTGGTGGGACATAGTAGGTAAATGTCAGATAAAACAATTGTGTCAGCAGCACACTCAATGTTACAAGAGACAGAGCCAGGTCAATGAGAGAACTGGAGATGGATTTGGTGGACCTACAATCTTTATCTGATTCCACAGGAGATCTGCGCTGACTATAAACTGCTGTCAAAGGTTTTGGCAACCAGGTTAGGATGGGTGATGTTAGACATCGTTCACGTGGATCAAACCTACTGTGTGGTTGGCAGGTTGATCACTGTGCATTGTGCATTTAAATTGGAACATTTTGGAAGTCTCTGGTTCATTGGATTTAGATGGTCATTGGTCTTATTTCCATGCACCAGGGGAAGGCTTTTGACCGGGTTGAACATAAGCACTTGTGGCAAACATTCCAGGCTTTTGATTTCAACCCAGCTTCCATAGCCATGATCCAGGTTTCTGTTCAGGGGCATTGAGTGTATTTAAGATTAACAGTGGTTTGAGTTCCCCTATTAACAACACTGCGTACGTCAAGTCAAGGGTGTTTCTATAGGGAATCAGGACTTTTTAAATTAAAACTGGGAAATGTTTAAGTAGAGGGGACTACTAAAGAGATGGAGATGGCTCTCATCACAACTTCCCTACAGAGGTTGAGTACGGATCATCAACAATATCATTTCTTCAACCCTGTGGCATCGCCTCGCATGTGTAGACCCCCCAACAAACCTGCTAGCCAAGATACAATCTGTTTTAGTTCTGTGATTCTGGGACATTCTTCACTGGCTTCCACAAAGCATCTTGTATCTCCCCAAAGAAGAAGGTGGCCAAGGACTTGTGCACCTGGCGAGCAGAGGTGCAACATTCAGACTGCAGTTAATCCAGAGACTACTGACCGGGCCAAAAGACCTCGTCTGGAGACCCCTGGTAGGTTCTGTTCCTAAACATTTTGGTGATTTGGGATTACATCTTTCCTTGTTTTTAATGGATTTTAATTTCAGAGATTTCAAGAGCCTCCTTGTTTTTTTTATGGAGGCCTTTTTAAAGAGAGGAACCTTTTTAATAAACAGAGAGTGGACTCTACATTGACTCTACATTGACTCTACATTGTCTACATTGGTTGCTGTGTGAGGCTGTGGTGATGGGAGGTCGGCTAGCTGGCTGGGCCGGACCTAGATGACGCCGCAGCTTTGGGTGCACATCTGGGAGGAGCATCATCACGGGTCATTCAACAGCTGCTGGACAACTGGAAACATCAACTAACATGAATGCTTTATGTTAAGGTCCTATTGTGATGGCCCTCGTCGGCCCGATTCAAATGATGCCCTCCATTTTGTACACAGAGAGAAACAGTTTTTCTTTGTTTTGTAGAATGTCACAGATTATTTTCTCTTTTCCTGCAGCTATCTAGGTTTTCTTTTGTTATTTGGAGTATTTTCCAAACTCAATTTCATTTTTGGTTTTAAATTCAGCAAGTTGTCAAAACAAAAAAGTCAGCTGCTGAATTTTACGATTGGCCGAGGAAAGACAGCAATCTATCCAAGTCGGAAAAGAACAATAGACAATTCCTCCTCAAGTATCGAAGCACATTTGTGGTTCGCAAATGTAAAATGGTAAAGAAGGTGGATTTCAGGTGCTATAAGGAAATAAAAGAGACGGTTTCATTAATATTTGGTGTTACAGAGGAGCACTGTGCTCTGCTGTTGAAGAGGAGCTGATCTTTGCGCAAGATTAGAGAAAGAGATTAGAGAAAATGTTTTTGTCTTTACATGTTGAATGTTGTTTTCATTGATATAAAAGTATTTTCACTTATTTTATCGTGAGATGTGGAAATAGATATAGTAACTCTCTCTTGGATCTGTGCACCAATGGCCTCTTTACGGTCGACCTGCAGCCTGGTGGTGCTCCAGGGTTTGCCCACTCAGCACGCAGGACACGGAAGGACTCCGGCAACCTCATTAAGGACTCGTGGGTCTCGTCTAATTCACCATTTATTTATTGCGTTGTGTTTCTTTATGGTACGACCGTGTTTTAATTCTGCTCACAAGTATACATCTGAAGGTTGGGGCGGTGGGAACGCGTTGAAGAGCTGCTGTTCAACTCATCATTCAAACTCATTTATCAAGTGGCGTCTTTGAATATTTGTGAGGGTGAGGAAGAGCGATATTCAAACGTGAATTGTGATTTTGAAGGTCGCATATTCACATGTTGGAATGATTTTAAGATGGCTGAAGTGTTCAACACTTCTTAGATGTTTGTGCGGCGACAGAGCATTGTGCAGGGACAGCTTGCCCACTTATCTATTGAGACGAAGCCTTTTGCCGTAAACGTTTGTTGCCTTCCAGTTGCCAGACAACCGCTCTTAGCTCCTGAGGTTCTGCCGATGGATAAACTGACTCCTCCGTACTGCATGTGCTCACGCCTCGCTGCACTGGTGCGTCGCTGCATGACTGCGTTGACGCATGACTGCATGAGTGCACCGCTGCATCCGTCTGTGACGTCACCACGCCACCACGCCACCACGACACCACCACGACACCACGGCACCACGACACCACGCCACCACGACACCACGGCACCACGACACCACGGCACCACGACACCACTCCACCACCACGACACCACCACGACACCACGCCACCATGACGCCACCATGACGCCACCAACGCACCATGACGCCACCACCATGACGCCACCAGGACACCGCCACCACGACTCCACCACAACACCACGACTCCACCACGCCACCACGACACCACCACACCACGACACCATGCCACCACGACGCCACCATGACGCCACCACACCACCACAACGAACACACCACGCCACCACGCCACCACCAACACCACGCACCACGCCACCATGACGACACCACGACTATGGGTGTTTCATCTTCACCTTCAAAGTCATGCGCCAGGAGCCGGGGCAGCACTACAGGAGGAGGAGGAGGGCGAGGGAAAGCAAACAGAGGTCATAATAGAAGAAAACACATTTGCATTGTTGAAGCATCGTCGCTGTCCGGCACTGAGCGAAGGAACCGAGAGGCGATTAGTTCTGTCACTTTATTGCCGACACAAGAACTCGCCGGCTTCCCCCCTAAACAAACGCTTGTTAAAAGTTTGTATTGTGGTTATTTTCTCATTATCGGTTCTTTTAATGACATTTTAATAAAACGCTGGACACGGTGCACAGAAGTTGACCTCGCCGGTGACTGCAAGAGAGCCACGGACGGTTTCTATGGGTGAAATAAACACCTTTCATTTTCCTGCAGTAAATGAGACAACGACATCATTTAGGGAGGAAGCAATCGCGCACACACGAGCGCAGGCGAGTAATGGAGCTTTGTTTTTTACATCAACGCGGGAATCAATCTTAAATTGGGATTCTCATAGAAAAGCAATGGCATCGCTGATGGACACCAGTAAAGCAGAAGTCCATGTCCCAGCGAGCAAGGGCAAGGAACACACTCTCATTGTGGCTCTCATTTCAAGTTGTTGTGAGATTTTGAATTATTATTATTATTATGAGAGATACGTTTCCAAGGCAGCGGAGCGGCAAGACAGTGGTGGATACAACAACAGCATTCAAAACAGCAGTACAATATAATATATAATATATAAATATATAATATATAACGCTGTGTGCTGTAGATGCTACAGCGTACAGCGCTCTGCTATCCCTTCATATCGCGGTGCGCTGCTCTTCTCCACGATCTGCATGCAGAGCGCAGACCTGAGTCTGATACGTATTCACTGCACCACCTCCTCCTCTAAAGGTCGCCTGGGGAAACCGTAACCAGTTTTCTTTATAAGAGGAATGGCTGCCCCGCGGCTCGGTGGCGGCGGCAAGCGGCGGCCAGGCCAGGCGTATGCATCACTGCCAGCCGGGAGAGCGGGGACCGGGGCCAGCTAGCCCTGCCCGCCGCCGCGCGACGCTGGCTGGGACACGTCTCGCTAGCTTAGGCTCGTTTAGCGGGAGCCCTCTTCCGTTAGCGCCACGATGCAGCGGGGCGACCCGGCGATTACTCCTCTCTCCCGCGGAACGATTCAAATGTGTGGAAGGAGGCGGACAAAGGAATTGTTTTTCTGCTTTGTTGTTTTTTTACTATGTCTGCAGTCCCTGCAGTGGTGTGTGTGTGTGTGTGTGTGTGTGTGTGTGTGTGTAAGGATATCAACAAATAGCTGTTTTTAATAACATATTTTTTCCAGTAAAAAAAAAATATTTTAAAAGAATCCTCATTCTGTTGTTCTGTTGATGGTGCCACACATTTCTTTTATTTAATAACTCTGGAGGCACGCGCTCACACAGGCTTCCTAAAGCACATGACAAGAGTTTCACAGGTTTCGTTGTTTAACTTTAAACCTTTGGAAATATTGTGATGATCTGAAGCTTGAAATGCGTTCGGGTCCAGCTACGTCTTTTACGGGTCACAGACTTTATGCTTCTACTTTATTTTTATGCACATTTATTCTTATCTGTTCACGGTTAATGAACAGTTAATGGAAAAAAGTAACAATTAGTGACCCTAGTGTGTCTATATACACACACCACACACACACACACACACCACACACACACACACACACACACACACACACACACACACCACCACACACAACACACACACCACACACACACACACACACACACACACACACACACACACACACACACACACACACCCCTGTTAGCCTCTTCTTAAACACACACACACAGGGAAAACAACACAAACATACAGAAGATTCCTCGTCTGTATCCCCGGGACAGACGCACAGTTAGGCTATTATTTGTAAAGTGGATGGAATAGAAATCTCAGACAATCGTAACTTGTTTGACTGAAAAACGATCAGCTGTACATGAAGTCCCAACTCTACTGGAGGCTCTCCACAGGGAACTTGCACAGCGCCGATTTAAACCTAAATTCACGACACAGGATGCATCACCTCCCAGCTAATATTAGTCTCATCCCCACACGTACAAGATCTGGTCGTCGGCGCCGGGCGTCAACGAGACTCATCTCCGTAACTCACGTCGTGCAATAAAAAGGTTGTCAACGTGATCCAATGTGATGTGTTGGAGAGACTCTGGCGTCACACGTGAGCAGACGCACCGCGATCCTGAGTGTTCCTGATAAGTCAGAGTAATGGGTCATGGTTAACGCGCAAGAAATGTTAACAACACCGCTTCCAGCGAGACACGTGAACACTTCTAGTCAGACAGCTAGAGAGTGGACTGACGGGTTCAACACAGAGTCACAACATACATCATGTGTTCTGACCTTGGTCGGACGGAGAATACAGGGAATCTCGACCCTTCGGCGAGTGTCTGGTTGGAATACCAAAGCAGCCCCGTGGAGCGCACACACATAAATACAAACACACACCACACACACACCCCCCGCCGCCCCCCACGGTCCTGGCAGACATGATAAATATAATGTATATTAGCAGTCCTGTCAGCGGCGGCATTCATAGAAGTCCTGATGGATGAGCATTTGCAGAAGACAATTGGCTTTAAGAGGTGAAACCCTCAACTCTTTGAGTGTGTGTGTGTGTGTGTACATACACCAGGAGGTGTGTATATAATATGTACTGTATGTGTGAGAGCGAGAGCGGGTGACCTTGGACTAGCCGCACAGTCAGAGTCAGACGGTAAAAAGGCCGAACGGTCGAATTAAAACCGCAAACTGAAATCAGACTTTTACCAAACGCCAGCAGCTCAGCTCCCGGCTGCTCGGATTAAACATGGAAACTCTCAAGAACGGCGGTTCCCTCCGCATGAAGTGTCTCGCTGGACTTTGGAAACCATGGAAACCTGTAGAAGCTGCTGGAGTGCATAAGGACGGCGCGTTCACAGTGAGACCGCGTCACGGCTTTTGTCTCACACGGTGTCTGAGAGTTATTCAGTGTTCACGCGATGTGTTGCTCACAGGTAGCACCGTTTGACAGCTCGTCCACAAAGCTTGTGGCGTTGTTAGTAGACACCGGGACCTAACCCTAACCCTAACCCCCATGCCTGGAGTGTTGTACATCAAGCATCTCATTTGTATTCATTTGATTTCATTTTCATACGTTTCCCCCAAACCCTGGAAATAGGAGTCATCAGATCACATCGAAGCAATGATGCAACACGTTACCTCACAAAACTGAGGCTGTCTTGACGGGCCACTAAGACTGTCTCTTGGGGGTTTTAAAGGTCTGAGTCTGTCTTCCATGATTGTCAACAAAGTAATCTGTCACTCAAACCAGAGAACAATCTATGAACAGATCAATCACTAATAATAATAATAATAGAGAATATAATTTACATTGTCTTACTTACTACTTTTGCCATCATGCACCTCATAAAATATTCAGTCTTGACATCTTGGGACCCATTTATTATTATATAATATGTAAAATGAAAAGCAGTGGGCGACAAAACACTTTTAAGCTTTGTACTATTATTTAAATTAAGCAAATAGACATAGAGAGAGAGAGAGGCAGACAGAGAACACGAGAGAGAGGCAGAGGCAGAGAGAGAGGAGAGAGAGACGAGGAGGAGAGAGAGAGAGAGAGAGAGAGAGGAGAGAGAAGAAAGGAGGGAGGGAGAGAGAGAGAGAGAGAGAGAGAGAGAAGGAGAGAGAGAGAGAGGAGAGAGAGAGAGAGAGCACACGTAGGGCATCAGTGCAGCACGTGTGTGAGAACGGGTCGCTGATACGCGACGATAGAAGCTGCGGAGATGCGGAGACCTTCAGCTCATGGAATCTGGGCGAAGCGCGTGCCTTAAAGGGGACTCTTTAGCACGCTAACGAGCGGCTCCACGGAACTCAATTAGGCCCGGGTCAGAGGTCAACGCATGCACACAGGAGGGACTATTTCAGAGCAGCAAAGAGCGAGAGAGAGACAGAGAGAAAACACATTTACATTGTTGAAGCATCGTCGAAGGAACCGAGAGGCGATTAGTTCTGTCACTTTATTGCCGACACAAGAACTCGCCGGGCTCCCCCCGTAACAAAACGCTTGTTAAAAGTTTGTATTGTGGTTATTTTCTCATTATCGGTTCTTTTAATGACATTTTAATAAAACGCTGGGCACGGTGCACAGAAGTTGACCTCGCCGGTGACTGCAAGAGAGCCACGGACGGTTCTATGGGTAAAATAAACACTTTTCATTTTCCTGCAGTAATGAGACAACAAACATCATTTAGGGAGGAAGCATCGCGCACACACGAGCGCAGGCGAGTAATGGAGCTTTGTTTTTTACATCAACGCCGGGAATCAATCTTAAATTGGGATTCTCATAGAAAAGCAATGGCATCGCTGATGGACACCAGTAAAGCAGAAGTCCATGTCCCAGCGAGCAGGGCAGGAACAACACTCATTGTGGCTCTCATTTCAAATTGTTGTGAGATTTTGAATTATTATTATTATTATGAGAGATACGTTTCCAAGCAGCGGGAGCGGCAGGACAGTGGTGGGATACAACAACAGCATTCAAAACAGCAGTACAATATAATATATAATATATAATATATAATATATATACGCTGTGTGTGCTGTAGATGCTACAGCGTACAGCGCTCTGCTATCCCTTCATATCGCGGTGCGCTGCTCTTCTCCCACGATCTGCATTGCAGAGCGCAGACCTGAGTCTGATACGGTATTCACTGCACCACCTCCTCCTCTAAAGGTCGCCTGGGGAAACCCGTAACCAGTTTTCTTTATAAGAGGAATGGCTGCCCCGCGGCTCGGTGGCGGCGGGCAGCGGCGGCCAGGCCAGGCGTATGCATCACTGCCAGCGGGAGAGCGGGGACCGGGGCCAGCTAGCCCTGCCGCCGCCGCGCGACCTGGCTGGGACACGTCTCGCTAGCTTAGCTCGTTTAGCGGGAGCCCTCTTCCGTTAGCGCCACGATGCAGCGGGGCGACCCGGCGATTACTCCTCTCTCCCGCGGAACGATTCAAATGTGTGGAAGGAGCGCGGACAAAGGAATTGTTTTCTGCTTTGTTGTTTTTTACTATGTCTGCAGTCCCTGCAGTGTGTGTGTGTGTGTGTGTGTGTGTGTGTGTGTGGTGTGTAAGGGATATCAACAAATAGCTGTTTTTAATAACATATTTTTCCAGTAAAAAAAAATATTTTAAAAGAAATCCTCATTCTGTTGTTCTGTTGATGGTGCCACACATTTCTTTATTTAATAACTCTGGAGGCACGCGCTCACACAGGCTTCCTAAAGCACATGACAAGAGTTTCACAGGTTTCGTTGTTTAACTTTAAACCTTTGGAAATATTGTGATGATCTGAAGCTTGAAATGCGTTCGGTCCAGCTACGTCTTTTACGGGTCACAGACTTTATGCTTCTACTTTATTTTTATGCACATTTATTCTTATCTGTTCACGGTTAATGAACAGTTAATGGAAAAAAGTAACAATTAGTGACCCTAGTGTGTCTATATACACACACACACAACACACACACACACACACACACACACACACACACACACACACACACACACACACACCACACACACACACACACACACACACACACACACACACACACACACACACACACACACACACACACACACCACACACACACACACACCCACCCCTGTTAGCCTCTTCTGAAACACACACACCACAGGGGAAACAACACAAAACATACAGAAGATTCCTCGTCTGTATCCCCGGGACAAGACGCACAGTTAGGCTATTATTTGTAAAGTGGATGGAATAGAAATCTCAGACAATCGTAAACTTGTTGACTGAAAACGATCAGCTGTACATGAAGTCCCAACTCTACTGGAGGGCTCTCACAGGGGAACTTGCACAGCGCCGATTTAAACCTAAATTCACGACACAGGATGCATCACCTCCCAGCTAATATTAGTCTCATCCCCACACGTACAAGATCTGGTCGTCGGCGCCGGGCGTCAACGAGACTCATCTCCGTAACTCACGTCGTGCTGCAATAGAAAAGGTTGTCAACGTGATCCAATGTGATGTGTTGAGAGACCTCTGGGCGTCACACGTGAGCAGACGCCACCGCGATCCTGAGTGTTCCTGATAAGTCAGAGTAATGGGTCATGGTTACGCGGCAAGAAATGTTAACAACACACCGCTTCCAGCGAGACACGTGAACACTTCTAGTCAGACACTAGAGAGTGGACTGACGGGTTCAACACAGAGTCACAACATACATCATGTGTCTGACCTTGGTCGGACGGAGAATACAGGGAATCTCGACCCTTCGGCGAGTGTCTGGTTTGGAATACCAAAGCAGCCCCGTGGAGCGCACACACATAAATACAAAACACACACACACACACACACACCCCCCCGCCCCCCCACGGTCTGGCAGACATGATAAATATAATGTATATTAGCAGTCCTGTCACGGCGGCATTCATAGAAGTCCTGATGGATGAGCATTTGCAGAGGACTTCTGTATACTGTAGTTGGCCACCGCCACCACCACTGTGTGTGTGTGTGTAAACAGACACCAACAGCTCGTGTGTTTGGCTAAAAGCACACACACACACACCACCACACACACACCACACACACACCACACACACAACACACACACACACACACACAACACACCACACACAACCACACACACACACACACACAACACACACACCACACACACACACACACACACACACACACACACACCACCACTGGCGTGTTCGTAGAGCGCACGGCGTGAAGTGTGTTCACCGTTTGTTAACGTCATCAATATCAACGCATTCGCCGGATAAAAGACGTCCGTTTGAGACACGTTACGCTGAGTCAAGTATTCAAGTATTTTATTGTCACTTCACAATTTACACGCGAGTTACAAGCAGTGAGTGGAAAAACCTTTTGTGCAAAACAGCCGACAGTAATTATAAAAGAATACAAAATAGAAATAGAACTACGCAAAAGGGGCGGCGGCAACACCCCGTTTTATCACACAAGGACCGACCCTCCATCCCCCATCGGGTGGTGTGTGAGCGAGGTGAGTGAGTCAGTGAGTGAGGTCAGTGAGTGCAGAACAAGGACAATTGGCTTTAAGAGGTGAAACCCTCAACTCTTTGAGTGTGTGTGTGTGTACATACACCAGGAGGTGTGTATATAATATGTACTGTATGTGCGAGAGCGAGAGCGGGTAACCTCTGGACTAGCCGCCACAGTCAGAGTCAGACGGTAAAAAAGGCCGAACGGTCGCAATTAAAAACCGCAAACTGAAATCAGACTTTCACCAAACGCCAGCAGGCTCAGCTCCCGGCTGCTCGGATTAAACATGGAAACTCTCAAGAACGCGCGGTAACCCTCCGCATGAAGTGTCTCGCTGGCTTTTGGAAACCATGGAAACGCTGTAGAAGGCTGCTGGAGTGCATAAGGACGGCGCGTTTCAACAGTGGAGACCCATGCGTCACGGCTTTTGTCTCAACACGGTGTCTGGGGAGTTATTCAGTGATTCACCTGGCGAATGTGTGCTCACGGTAGCACCGTTTGGACGCTCCGTCCACAAAGCTTGTGGCGTTGTTAGTTAGACAACACCTGGGACCTAAACCCTAACCCATAACCCCCATGCTGGAGTGTTGTACCATCAGACGCATCTATTTGTATTCATTTGATTTCATTTATTCATACGTTTGCCCCCAAACGTGGCAATAGGAGTCAATCAGATCCCACATCGAAGCCATGATGCAACACGTTTATCCATCACAAAATTGTGGTCTGTCTTGACGGGCCACTAAGACTGTTGGGGGTTTTTAAAGGTCTGAGTCTGTCTTCCCATTGATTGTCAACAAAGTAACTGTCACTCAAACCAGAGAACAATCTATGAACAGATCAATCACTAATAAAAAAATAATAATAATAGAGAATATAAATTTACATTGTCTTACTTACTACTTTTGCCATCATGCACCTCATAAAATATTCAGTCTTGACATCTTGGGACCCATTTATTATTATATAATATGTAAAATGAAAAGCAGTGGGCGACAAAACACTTTTAAGCTTTGTACTATTATTTAAATTAAGCAAATAGACATAGAGAGACGTTGCGAAGGAGAGAGAGAGCGTGCGAGAGCCACAGACAGAGAGAGACAGAGAGAGAGAGACACAGGGAGATGCATACACTGACACAGAGAGAGAGAGAGAGAGAGAGAGAGAGAGACAGGGAGATACATACACTGACAGAGAGAGAGAGAGAGAGAGAGAGATACATACACTGACAGAGAGAGAGAGAGAGAGAAGAGAGAGCACACGTAGGGCATCAGTGCAGCACGTGTGTGAGAACGGGTCGCTGATACGCGACGATAGAAGCTGCGGAGATGCGGAGACCTTCAGCTCATGGAATCTGGGCGAAGCGCGTGCCTTAAAGGGGACTCTTTAGCACGCTAACGAGCGGCTCCACGGAACTCAATTAGGCCCGGGTCAGAGGTCAACGCATGCACACAGGAGGGACTATTTCAGAGCAGCAAAGAGCGAGAGAGAGACAGAGAGAGAGACAGAGACACACACACACACACGCCGCAGAGTGTTTATATAATAAACGAACTGTCCAAGGTCACCGTATGCCTGGCTCAAGGTCGGGGAAGAGGCAGGCCAAGAGCCATTAACTTCTCACACTCGGGTGTGAAGGACGAGCGCTAGCCGCCAATGCGGGGAGAAGACCGCCACCTCATCTCATCTCCATTTCAAATGACTCCGCAACCACTCCGCCACGGAGCTTGGTTTTAGATTTATTTCAGTTTCAGAGCCGTACAGGCGAGGGGGCGAATGATTGTGATGATGCTAGCGATAAGGACCCTTCCCATGTACTCATGTACTTTTCAGCGTGATCGGTGTGCATCTACCAGCGTGGCCAGGTGTGTTCTTCACAGGTGTGCATCTCAACACAGGTACTGTAGCAACACGGTGGTTCGGACCCGCACGGCCGCTCCCTCCCACCTATCGGTCACCCATCGGGTAATGCAGGGGGCCAAGTGTGCGACAGCCCGACCGATCAGAGACAACGAGAAACCCAGTATAAAAGCGGGGGCTTCTCCCAGTCGGGATCGGGGGTGGGCGACGGAGATAGGAGTTCACGCCGACCGCTGAATCGCGCGCGACCCGTACGGCGACGGGCGAGGACCGGACCCCGCGGAGCACGGCTACGGAGGAGCAGGTAGGGTTAGGTGGTGTCTTGCTCAGGGACACCTCCACACTTAGCTAGGAGGAGCAGGTAGGGTTAGGTGGTGTCTTGCTCAGGGACACCTCCACACTTAGCTAGGAGGAGCAGGTAGGGTTAGGTGGTGTCTTGCTCAGGGACACCTCAACACTTAGCTAGGAGGAGCCCGGGGATCGAACCAGCAACCTTCCTGTTGCCAGACAACCGCTCTTACCTCCTGAGCTACTGCCAGCCCAACATACGAAGAACATACGCACATACAAGAAGTGTCACGGACGGAAGTGACATTGTTTCAGTGGGTGTACGGGCTTGGTGTGTGTGTGTGTGTGTGGTGTGTGTGTGTGGTGTGTGTGTGTGTGTGTGTGTGTGTGTGTGTGTGTGTGTGTGTGTGTGTGTGTGTGCACCAAAGCGTGACAGCGGGGCGTGGCTCACGGTTTACTCAGTAGATTGTGGGAGGATTTGACGAGGGCCTGGGGGCCGGACACCGAGCCAGCGGAAGGGACTTGGGGGCCCGGAAAGTCAAACAGTGTCAGGAATGATGGAAAGCCACATTTAGAGGTGGTGTGTGTGTGTGTGTGTGTGTGTGTGTGTGTGTCGAGTGCTTTTGGGTCAGCAAATATTTGTATGGGGAAGATGCGTGTGTGTGTGTACATGTCACAGGTGTGTCTCAGCGTGTGTGTGTGTGTGTGTATGTGTGTGTGTGTGTGTGTGTGTGCGCTTGTGTTGTGTGTGTGTGTGTGTGTGTGTGTGTCCGTATCCGAGCGTATGTATTTATCTATTATGGTATATTATATATGTGCCTGTGTGTGTGCACAGTGTGTGTGTGTGTGTGTGTGTGTGTGTGTGTGTGTGTGTGTGTGTGTGTGTGTGTGTGTGTGTGCGGACGTGTGTGTGTGTGTGTGTGTGTGTGTAAAAGGTTCATGTGTGTGCGAGATAGGGAGCAGAGCTGAGCGATGACTGGGACGGACCCACAGGGAGGATGTTTGGGCAGCCGCCATCACAGCAACACCTCCAGTGTAGCAGCGGCATCACCTCCACCACCTCCATCACCACCACCTCCTCCTCCTCCTCCTCCTCCTCCACCTCCAGGGCAGCAGCATCACCTCCACCTCCACCACCCTGCAGCACCACCACCTCCTCCTCCTCCTCCTCCCACCCTCACCACCATCACCTCCTCCACCTCCATCACCACCACTCCACCTCCTCCTCCACCTCCACCACCTCACCTCCACCACCACCCGACAGACGGAGATGAAAACGTTCTCCTTTGTTCCCCACAACAGCTGCTCTCCTGATCGTTGTCAACTCGACCAAAATAGACGCGTCATTCTGTGCATGTTGTTGTTGTCGTTGTTGTCATAGTTATTGTTAGATAAGATGAAATAAAACATTAATCCCGAAGTAAATTGTGCCAGAGGTTGCGCAAAAATAACAATGTGAAAATAAAAGAATAGAATGATAAATGTAAAGTGTACACGTCTAATAGAATAACAATACATTTAAGAAACATTTAGTTGTTGTTGTAAATTGCTGTTATTATCTCGGCTCATAACGTCGAGTTTTAAATTACACAGCAACCAGACACCTGCTCCTCTGTTTCCATACGTAAGTGCTGTTGACCTTTAATGGCTCAGAGGATAATTATGAATCATGATCATTGAGAATTTAAATTGATTTACATTTAAATATGTTTTCTTTTTATGTGCCATAAAAAATACACTTAACCCTGACAGGAGTGGTCCGTGACATCATATGGACTTTGTAAGAACACAACATGTGATCACAACGAATCATTGTACTGCGAGTTTTCATGCACACACACACACACACACACACACACACACACACCCACACACACACACATACACACACACACACACACACACACACACACACACACACACATACACACACACACACACGCTCCTATTAATATGCGCTTATTGATATTTCTTCCTTTGTGCATTCATGGCAATACAGGAACACGAGAGTCAAATGTATTTTGTTGTCGCATTTCTACAGATCCTGTCTCGCTGGTCACATCAATGTACACCACAGACATCACACAACACATAAAAGTCACATTATATAACAAACAAAGAACACACGACACAAACGTAACATAAACTTGGTGTGACATACATAACCTAACACATAACAGAGACATAAAATACGGAAAATACTTTTATTTTACTTGTTTATTGTTCAGTATTACGCACCAATTTCACAAAAGCACATCCCTTGTTTGTAAAAGCTAAGGCAATAAAGCTCATTGTGATTCGGATTAAAATTACATCACACGTCCACCAGCACAACATGATCCCACTTAATACATCACGCTAAATAAAATAATAATGTTTGTGTGTGTGTGTGTGTGTGTGTGTGTTTGGTGGCTGGCTGACTTAATTGGCCTCACCTGGCCCAGGTAGAGTCTGGGGGGGGCGGTGGGGCTGCAAGCCTGCAGCGCATTTGTGAATCAGTGCACCGCAGGTTAAGTCAGCCACCAGCAACACACACACACACACACACTCGAGGAGCAATAACATGCGAGCGAGTCGGTCATGTGACCAACTCTTGCAGTAAACCAGACGCGACGCCACGACTGCCCGTCTCCACGGTGGCTCTGGAGGCCGCATTCAGTTGTGCTCGCTAACACTGCTAGTAGTGGTGGTGGTAACAGCGGATAACGTAGCCTCAACGCTAAACGGTTATTATAATTAGTCGATAAAAACTGGGAGACTACGTCGCACACAGCCGTAACCTTGACAACAACTACGATGCTTATACGAGACCCCAGTAAGCATTTTAAGATCATTATACCTCTTGCGTTGGGGGGCGCACAGGTAGACCACGCCATTAAAACATATGAGGCCTCCATGGGAAAAGACGTGTGTGTGTGTGTGTGTGTGTGTGTCCATTGTCTGTCTTCTATTAATCACAATTATCCTAATGATGTGCAGCATGTGTGTGGCGCCGGAGGAGGGGGTCTGTAATGTAGCAAGCAATCTGCTGTGATGTCACGCGATACATCATCAGCAGTTAACTCCGGCTCCTCTCCGCTGGAGTCCGGCTCCGCGTTTACGGCGCGCCGCTAAACACGCTGTAGCTGAACAGTACCGCGCTCCGCACGCGTGGAGAATTAATTAGAAAACAAAATGGAAAGTCTGCAGTAGTCAGCTCTAGTCGGCTCGCAATGTATTGTGCACTTGTGCAATTAAAAAAGCTCTTTTGGTTCGGAAGCGATGTTTAGAAATGGGGCTGACGATTCAATTAGATTTGCTTAATTGGACATAATTGGTGAGAGGAGACACAGGACCGTGGGGGGCCGCTCTGCTGCTTAGACCGTGGGGGGGGCGACGGTTCGCCCACAAGTCGCAAGACGGAAAACGCATTAAAGTAGAAACCAGTCAGACCAGTCTTAGATACACAGTGACTATTTTAACTCTTTCACTATTTAGCAGATGCTTTTATTGAAACAGACTTCCAGTAATATCTTTGTCGAGTTAAACTTCTTTTTTTACTAAATGTATCTTACATTTATTGTTATTCGATTAGGCACTGATGTTAATCTACACTTTACATACATTATTTTATTGTTTTTATTTCTATGTTGTTATTTTTGAGCAACCTCTGGCACAAGAAATTCCTTCAGGATTAATACAATTCTGAGATAAATCTTAGATAAATAAACAGGGAGGAGTTAGGCTAGATAAGAGAATAAGAGAACAAGACAGAGAAGAATTAAACTACTTTCACACTTTTGATTGTAAAAAAAAAAGTGCAATTTTATACTTGAAAGTTTAGTCTTTTTTTTTTGGTTCTTGTGCTTCATAGCATCGGTACATCACCGTCGGCATGGTTACGGCCACCGTAGGCAGCCTCTCCATAAACAACACAGAAGAATGACATCCATCAGAGCGTCTGTCATGATACAGCAATCATTAAATGGCAAATGGTAAATGATTTTTAAATGATTTTATCCAAAGCGCTTTACAATTGCCTCAAATCCATGCAAGGTAACAACCAACACATCAGGAGCAGTTAGGGTTGCTCAGCACTTAGCTAGGTGGAGCCCGGGGATCGAACCAGCAACCCTCAGGTTGCCAGTCAACCGCTCTTACCTCCTGCGCTTCTACCATCTTAAATAGGCAAACAAAAAGAAATGTCTTTAAAAGAATCAATCTATCAGTGCAGGTTGGTATATGTATTGTATTGTATTAATGGTGGGAAAACATGCAACTAGAACTAGTGAAACAACAAACAGTAGGCTGTGTGAATACATTTACATTACATTTACATTAATAAATACATGTATCGACCCACAGGGGTGTGGGCCACGGTGCTGCTGAGAGAGAGAGAGAGAGAGAGAGAGAGAGAGAGAGAGAGAGAGAGAGAGAGAGAGAGAGAGAGACGAGCAGAGAGAGAGAGAGAGAGAGAGAGAGAGAGAGAGAGAGAGAGAGAGAGGGAAGAGGGGAGAGAGAGAGAGAGAGAGAGAGAGAGGAGACGAGGAGAGAGAGAGAGAGAGAGGGAGAGAGAGATTAAGAGAGAGAGAGAGAGACGAGAGAGAGAGAGAGAGAGAGACGAGAGAGAGAGAGAGAGAGAGAGAGAGAAGAGAGAGAGAGAGAGAGAGAGAGAGAGAGACGATTGAAATCACTGTCCATACAATAGCTGTCCAGCCCCTGTTAAACCTTGAAGGCCAAATGTAATGAGAAGGGCATAAGACATTTACAAATGGTAAATGGATTGTATTTAAATATAGAACTTTTATTAAAAGCGCTTTACAGTATTTATCTCACATTCACCCATTCATACACCGACGGCGGTGTCAACCATGCAAGGTAACAACCAACACGTCAGGAGTTGGGGTTAGGTGGCGTCTTACTCAGGGACACCTCCACACGACGGCTAGGCGGAGTATTGTGTATTGAAATACACAGATAGACACATGCATGTATCTGTGGTACGGTGGTGGTCACGTCAGTCGTGATGGATGTCAGGAGGCTGGCATGGGGTCATGACCCTGCATGAGAGGGATGAGTCAACCACGGGTCAAACGAAACCTCGCGTTGCTTCCCGATTACTTGCAGGTCAGGTGACTGTCATGTGACTCTTGTGTCACGTGTGCACCGATCACCTAGATCCCTGTTAGCCCGAGTGGGGAGGCTGTTGGGCAACACGCCACTCCACACTGCACAAGCTATCAGGTTGAGGGTGTGATCCCTTTCCAGTTAATATCAGGAGGACTGAAACATGCACAGTTCTTAACCTGTATGTATATTGCCTGGAGCGGCAGTGGCACTGGCAGGTGGAACGGTTGTTGTTGGCAACTGGAAGGTTGCTGGTTCGATCCCCGGCTACTCTCCACTAGCTAAGTGTCAATGAGTCCCTGAGCAAGACACCTAACCCTAACTACTCCCCCTAACTAATTGTGAAGGTGTCTCTGAGCAATACACATAACCTCAACTGCTCCTGACGAGTTGGCTGTTGCCTTGCATTCACACACCGCCGTCGGTGTATGAATGGTTTCATGTGAATGAGGTGAATGTGAGGCAGTATTGTAAAGAGCTTTGGATAAATGCAGTATTTACATGTACATGTACATGGGCATGTGACAAACGCTTTTGTCCAAAGCGACTTACAATCAGTAAATTTGTCAAAAGAGTGAATGACAATACATCTACAGTATATAGATTCTCAGTTAATGGAACAAGTTTAACTTTTTCTAGATCAACCCCTTGCTGGTAAACAACAAGATAGCTAGGATAAGACGCCACACAATGCTAAGTACTATATTATATATAAATGAATGCAGTATATAAATGCAATCCATCAATCCATCCATTTAACTGGCTATAGACTATATACAGTAGGCCGTTTGAGTGCAGTTTAAACGTCTCCTTATGTTCCATGAGAGGTTTTCCATAACCATCATCATCGTTCATACGGCAACGTCCTGCTATTTAAAGAGGCTTTTGCATCAGTACACACAGCGGCCATCTTTAGCATGTGTTCACTATGAGCGGTGAGAATGTCTCAGTCATCTGTCCACCCAGTCTTGTTTGTCCTCCCGTCCCCATCTATCATCTGTTTATCCTCCCATCCGCCTGTCATTAATCCATCAATCATCCATCAATCATCCATCAATCATCCACATCCTCTGATGAGCCTGTCAGGGTTATCATGGTGGTATGGGATATCTTTACAGCAACCCTCTGCCCATGTCTAAAATCTAATAAGATCATGATGGAAGCAGTTGTCAGTGATGGCATCTCCACCCCCAGGACAACAGTTTAGACCCCCATCCTGCAGCCATGCCTGATCACCATGTGACTGATAGCTTGGAGATCGGAGGAGGCTAGCAGTGCCCTACCACAGATTCTTGGTTTTTGTCCAAACTATGAATTGGTTTGTGCAAAATCACAAACCGACACGTTGTCATGGTTGTCGTGACGTTTGGTCGTCGTGACGTTTGGCTGTCGTGACGTTTGGTTGTCGTGACGTTTGGTTGTCAAGAATTTCCTTCGGGATTAATAAAATTCTATCTTATCTTACAACACACAATTCCGGTTAGTTTAAAACCCGCCTGTTCCTGGACATCTTAACCCTCTCGTGCGCAACACGCCCTGCAGTGACCCCCAGGTTCAATTCCCACCTGCAACCCTGTGCTACATGTTAGTCACTCTCTCTATAAACCCACTCTCAACACGTCCATAATGGGACGGGATGTAAAGCCCACAAAGTCCAAAATGAAACTGCATTTTGTCGACCGAATTTGTGAATGAAAGCCTGCAAACTGAAGCGGCCCCATCTGTCCTGCTGGGGTAATTAAGCCCAGCAGGCCTCCAGGCACCACTGCCCAGGCATTCCCAGACCACTAGCTCCTCCTGCTCCTCCTGCTCCTGCTCCTGCTGCGCCTCCTGGGGTTGACTCCCCTGTTCCCAGGAAGGCTCCCAGAGTCTCCTCCCTGGAGGAGGCGCACAAGGGCCCCCCGGCCGACCCCCTGAAAGAGAAGCAAGCGGGTTGGCATCCTCGGTTAATTCATGTGGGAAAGTACTGTAGCTAATCTAGTCTAAAGCTATTTTGATTCTTTATAGATTTGGAATTGGATTTGGACTTTGTTTGTTTGTCTGTTGTTTGTAACGCACACACATGGACCAAACACGTATGTGACTTAACTTGACTAAACATAACATTTATTATAGTCATGTACAGTGTCTTGTGTATCATGAAAAACCTTTTAAATGCAACATATTCTTCTTCTTCTTATTATTATTATTTTTAAAACGTTAGAGCTGGAGTGAATGGAAAGCAGAATCACAATGCCAAGGGCGTCTAGCAAATTCGGAAACCTTGGTTGATGTGCGCCACACTTTGTGGAAATCTTGTAGAAGTGCCGGAGGATACTTTAAAATATTCAGACGCCCATTGGGAAAATCAACAACAACAAGAACCAAACAACCAAAAACCCATGAACTTGACAGTAGCCTGTTGCTGTAATCACTACACAGCTGGGCGGGTGGAATCAACTTCCAGTACAGAAGGAATTAGGAGTGTTTTGCCCTACAAGCAACAATGGTGTAAAACCAGAGAGAGAGAAAGGCCAGTAGAACAACAGTTGTCCAGTACAGGAACGTTGGCACATACGGTGCAGGCTGTATATTGACGGTGAAGGTGTTCACCACCGTGGAGTCGATGCCCTGGCTAGACATTCCCTGATCAGAGTCTAACCTCCATGCCAGACCAAGACAGAAGGGGGCCCTGAATGGAAATGGGAGGGGGGTCATGGGTCATGGGTCATGGCTTGACCCCGTCAGCCCCATGCTTTTAATTCTCTATCGATCGGCTCCCAAACGAGCCTCCACAACGTGACAGAAAACATCCAGTCACAATTTACCGTCAAACCAGATATGTGTTGACGATGAATGGACGTGTAGCTGTGCCAGGCTGCACTGCTTTAGGCCCAGGGTCGTGGACTAATCTGATCTTTATACGACCGTATAGTCTAAGAGCTAATATGAGTTATATATATTCTTCCAAAACGGCAGTGGTGCAACATTGCAGTAGCAAATAAATCACCAAAGTTCTGTTGAGATCAGTCAAAGCCTCTTAATCATGCGGAACTTTGTTTACGACGATTACGTTGAACTCTTTTGTTTTTTAAATGATTTGTGGACCGTTTTTGTCCTCAGATCCGTCTGTGTGGAGATGGTAATCCATCCAGGCCAGTAAACCCGGCATCCGTCTTGCGTGTCTGTTTCCAATCCCCCAGACTTTCTAGCAACAAACAAAAAAAAACCCCCACACAACAAAATGCCCCCCAACAGACGTACGGCCGTCCGGTGCCTCTGAGATGTCCGTCATTATCTGCCTTCTGAACACAACGGCTCTGAGTGGCTCATAATGTTCCGTCTTCCGGAGCATCGTCCCTTTGAAGTGACTCCCGTCTCGGCCGGTTGGGTGTTGTTGGGTGCCTGTGTTACCATGGTCACCGGGTGATGCGGGACAGGTCGTCCTCTGATTCTGATACAGCTGCTGCTGATGTTGGTGTTGCCATGGGGACCTTGGACAGTTCTTGCACTGGTTGCACTGGAGACGAGACTGGTCAGTTTGGAAAGACACTCGGTTGACACGGCTGGTTGAATGGGCCACCGTGATTGGCTCACTGTACGGACAACACACACACACACACACACATTCCTCGATTCCAGCTTGACTAAGTGCGTCTGTCTTGTATACAGGAAGTCTGGTTTTGGGATTCTCTGTTCTCTTATTCTCTTATCTAGCCTAACTCCTCCCTGTTTATTTATCTAAGATTTATCTCAGAATTGTATTAATCCTGAAGGAATTTCTTGTGCCAGAGGTTGCTCAAAAATAACAACATAGAAATAAAAACAATAAAATAATGTATGTAAAGTGTAGATTAACATCAGTGCCTAATAGAATAACAATAAATGTAAGATACATTTAGTAAAAAAAGAAGTTTAACTCGACAAAGATATTACTGGAAGTCTGTTTCAATAAAAGCATCTGCTAAATAGTGAAAGAGTTAAAATAGTCACTGTGTATCTAAGACTGGTCTGACTGGTTTCTACTTTAATGCGTTTTCCGTCTTGCGACTTGTGGGCGAACCGTCGTCTCCCCCACGGTCTGAACAGCAGAGCGGCCCCCCACGGTCCTGTGTCTCCTCTCACCAATTATGTCCAATTAAGCAAATCTAATTGAATCGTCAGCCCCATTTCTAAACATCGCTTCCGAACCAAAAGAGCTTTTTTAATTGCACAAGTGCACAATACATTGCGAGCCGACTAGAGCTGACTACTGCAGACTTTCCATTTTGTTTTCTAATTAATTCTCCACGCGTGCGGAGCGCGGTACTGTTCAGCTACAGCGTGTTTAGCGGCGCGCCGTAAACGCGGAGCCGGACTCCAGCGGAGAGGAGCCGGAGTTAACTGCTGATGATGTATCGCGTGACATCACAGCAGATTGCTTGCTACATTACAGACCCCCTCCTCCGGCGCCACACACATGCTGCACATCATTAGGATAATTGTGATTAATAGAAGACAGACAATGGACACACACACACACACACACACACACGTCTTTTCCCATGGAGGCCTCATATGTTTTAATGGCGTGGTCTACCTGTGCGCCCCCCAACGCAAGAGGTATAATGATCTTAAAATGCTTACTGGGGTCTCGTATAAGCGTCGTAGTTGTTGTCAAGGTTACGGCTGTGTGCGACGTAGTCTCCCAGTTTTTATTGACTAATTATAATAACCATTTAGCGTTGAGGCTACGTTATCCGCTGTTACCACCACCACTACTAGCAGTGTTAGCTAGCACAACTGAATGCGGCCTCCAGAGCCACCGTGGAGACGGGCAGTCGTGGCGTCGCGTCTGGTTTACTGCAGGAGTTTGTAAAATGACAGACTTGCTCGCATGTTATTGCTCCTCGAGTGTGTGTGTGTGTGTGTGTGTTGCTGGTGGCTGACTTAACCTGCGGTGCACTGATTCACAAATGCGCTGCAGGCTTGCAGCCCCACCGCCCCCCCAGACTCTACCTGGGCCAGGTGAGGCCAATTAAGCCAGCCAGCCACCAACACACACACACACTCACCCACACAAACATTATTATTTTATTTAGCGTGATGTATTAAGTGGGATCATGTTGTGCTGGTGGACGTGTGATGTCATTTTAATCCGAATCACAATGAGCTTTATTGCCTTAGCTTTTACAAACAAGGGATGTGCCTTTGTGAAATTGGTGCGTAATATTGAACAATAAACAGAGTAAAATAAAAGTATTTTCCGTATTTTATGTCTGAGTTTATGTTACGTTTGTGTCGTGTGTTCTTTGTTTGTTATATAATGTGACTTTTATGTGTTGTGTGATGTCTGTGGTGTACATTGATGTGACCAGCGAGACAGGATCTGTAGAAATGCGACAACAAAATACATTTGACTCTCGTGTTCCTGTATTGCCATGAATGCACAAAGGAAGAAATATCAATAAGCGCATATTAATAGGAGTGTGTGTGTGTGTGTGTGTGCGTGCGTGCGTGCGTGTGTGTGTGTGTGTGTGTTATGATGTCATGAAAACTCGCAGTACAATGATTCGTTGTGATCACATGTTGTGTTCTTACAAAGTCCATATGATGTCACGGACCACTCCTGTCAGGGTTAAGTGTATTTTTTATGGCACATAAAAAGAAAACATATTTAAATGTAAATCAATTTAAATTCTCAATGATCATGATTCATAATTATCCTCTGAGCCATTAAAGGTCAACAGCACTTACGTATGGAAACAGAGGAGCAGGTGTCTGGTTGCTGTGTAATTTAAAACTCGACGTTATGAGCCGAGATAATAACAGCAATTTACAACAACAACTAAATGTTTCTTAAATGTATTGTTATTCTATTAGACGTGTACACTTTACATTTATCATTCTATTCTTTTATTTTCACACGCAACCTCTGGCACAATTTACTTCGGGATTAGTGCCACCGGGTAAGTTGGTCGGCACAGTTGGCTCACAGAAAGGTTTGACTGGTCAGAGCAGAGGTCACGTTGGTCACGTTCTTGACAGGTTCCAGGGGTACCGTTGTGGTTGTAGTCGTCGTCGACATAGTCTTAGTCTCCTGCTGGACAGGGCGTAGTGGGCCACTGGTACCATTGTGTCCGTGGGTTGTTGTGGGTTGGCCGGCTCTGCCCTCAGTGAAGTTTCCCTGCTACGAGGCCTTCTGCCTTGTAATACTCGGTGAGTCTCGGCAACACAAGTCTTCCGTCTATTACTGCCTGTAGAGGCTCCGTGGCCTGCCGGCATGCAGACAACCCCCCGTAAAACAACACACCCCCAAAAAAAAACAAACAACGATCTTTCAGACCCCCTAACCTTTGTCTGTGCGTTCTGCCTACGGCCCAAATGACCGGACCTACCTAATGGTAGAGGTGTGTCTGCCTAGACTCCTGTTTTTGCCAGGTGTTTAGTAAATTTTTTGTTTTCTCAAGTTGCATTAGCAGAGTTCAACGTAATCGTCGTAAACAAAGTTCCGCATGATTAAGAGGCTTTGACTGATCTCAACAGAACTTTGGTGATTTATTTGCTACTGCAATGTTGCACCACTGCCGTTTTGGAAGAATATATATAACTCATATTAGCTCTTAGACTATACGGTCGTATAAAGATCAGATTAGTCCACGACCCTGGGCCTAAAGCAGTGCAGCCTGGCACAGCTACACGTCCATTCATCGTCAACACATATCTGGTTTGACGGTAAATTGTGACTGGATGTTTTCTGTCACGTTGTGGAGAATTAAAAGCATGGGGCTGACGGGGTCAAGCCATGACCCATGACCCATGACCCCCCTCCCATTTCCATTCAGGGCCCCCTTCTGTCTTGGTCTGGCATGGAGGTTAGACTCTGATCAGGGAATGTCTAGCCAGGGCATCGACTCCACGGTGGTGAACACCTTCACCGTCAATATACAGCCTGCACCGTATGTGCCAACGTTCCTGTACTGGACAACTGTTGTTCTACTGGCCTTTCTCTCTCTCTGGTTTTACACCATTGTTGCTTGTAGGGCAAAACACTCCTAATTCCTTCTGTACTGGAAGTTGATTCCACCCGCCCAGCTGTGTAGTGATTACAGCAACAGGCTACTGTCAGTTCATGGGTTTTTTGGATGGTTGTTTGGTTCTTGTTGTTGTTGATTTTCCCAATGGGCGTCTGAATATTTTAAAGTATCCTCCGGCACTTCTACAAGATTTCCACAAAGTGTGGCGCACATCAACCAAGGTTTCCGAATTTGCTAGACGCCCTTGGCATTGTGATTCTGCTTTCCATTCACTCCAGCTCTAACGTTTTAAAAATAATAATAATAAGAAGAAGAAGAATATGTTGCATTTAAAAGGTTTTCATGATACACAAAGACACTGTACATGACAATAATAAATGGTATGTTAGTCAAGTTAAGTCACATACGTGTTTGGTCCATGTGTGTGCGTTACAAACAACAGACAAACAAACAAAGTCCAAATCCAATTCCAAATCTATAAAGAATCAAAATAGCTTTAGACTAGATTAGCTACAGTACTTTCCCACATGAATTAACCGAGGATGCCAACCCGCTTGCTTCTCTTTCAGGGGGTCGGCCGGGGGGCCCTTGTGCGCCTCCTCCAGGGAGGAGACTCTGGGAGCCTTCCTGGGAACAGGGGAGTCAACCCCAGGAGGCGCAGCAGGAGCAGGAGGAGCAGGAGGAGCTAGTGGTCTGGGAATGCCTGGGCAGTGGTGCCTGGAGGCCTGCTGGGCTTAATTACCCCAGCAGGACAGATGGGGCCGCTTCAGTTTGCAGGCTTTCATTCACAAATTCGGTCGACAAAATGCAGTTTCATTTTGGACTTTGTGGGCTTTACATCCCGTCCCATTATGGACGTGTTGAGAGTGGGTTTATAGAGAGAGTGACTAACATGTAGCACAGGGTTGCAGGTGGGAATTGAACCTGGGGGTCACTGCAGGGCGTGTTGCGCACGAGAGGGTTAAGATGTCCAGGAACAGGCGGGTTTTAAACTAACCGGAATTGTGTGTTGTAAGATAAGATAGAATTTTATTAATCCCGAAGGAAATTCTTGACAACCAAACGTCACGACAGCCAAACGTCACGACAACCAAACGTCACGACAACCAAACGTCATGACAACCAAAAGTCATGACAACCAAACGTCACGACAACGTGTCGGTTTGTGATTTTGCACAAACCAATTAATAGTTTGGACAAAAACCAAGAATCTGTGGTAGGGCACTGCTAGCCTCCTCCGATCTCCAAGCTATCAGTCACATGGTGATCAGGCATGGCTGCAGGATGGGGGTCTAAACTGTTGTCCTGGGGGTGGAGATGCCATCACTGACAACTGCTTCCATCATGATCTTATTAGATTTTAGACATGTGCAGAGGGTTGCTGTAAAGATATCCCATACCACCATGATAACCCTGACAGGCACATCAGAGGATGTGGATGATTGATGGATGATTGATGGATGATTGATGGATGATTGATGGATTAATGACAGGCGGATGGGAGGATAAACAGATGATAGATGGGGACGGGAGGACAAACAAGACTGGGTGGACAGATGACTGAGACATTCTCACCGCTCATAGTGAACACATGCTAAAGATGGCCGCTGTGTGTACTGATGCAAAAGCCTCTTTAAATAGCAGGACTTTGCCGTATGAACGATGATGATGGTTTTGGAAAACCTCTCATGGAACATAAGGAGACGTTTAAAAGCCCTCAAAGCAAACTGCACTCAAACGGCCTACTGTATATAGTCTATAGCCAGTTAAATGGATGGATTGATGGATTGCATTTATATACTGCATTCATTTATATATAATATAGTACTTAGCATTGTGTGGCGTCTTATCCTAGCTATCTTGTTGTTTACCAGCAAGGGGTTGATCTAGAAAAAGTTAAACTTGTTCCATTAACTGAGAATCTATATACTGTAGATGTATTGTCATTCACTCTTTTGACAAATTTACTGATTGTAAGTCGCTTTGGACAAAAGCGTTTGTCACATGCCCATGTAGATGTACATGTAAATACTGCATTTATCCAAAGCACTACAATACTGCCTCACATTCACCTCATTCACATGCAACCATTCATACACCGACGGCGGTGTATGAATGCAAGGCAACAGCCAACTCGTCAGGAGGCAGTTGAGGTTATGTGCATTGCTCATTGCTCACCTTCACAATTAGTTAGGGGGAGTAGTTAGGGTTAGGTGTCTTGCTCAGGGACTCATTGACACTTAGCTAGTGGAGAGTAGCCGGGGATCGAACCAGCAACCTTCCAGTTGCCAACAACAACCGTTCCACCTGCCAGTGCCACTGCCGCTCCAGGCAATATACATACAGGTTAAGAAACTGTGCATGTTTCAGTCCTCCTGATATTAACTGGAAAGGGATCACACCCTCAACCTGATAGCTTGTGCAGTGTGGAGTGGCGTGTTGCCCAACAGCCTCCCCATTCGGGCTAACAGGATCTAGGTGATCGGTGCACACGTGACACAAGAGTCACATGACAGTCACCTGACCAGCAAGTAATCGGGAAGCAACGCGAGGTTTCGTTTGACCCGTGGTTGACTCATCCCTCTCATGCAGGGTCATGACCCCATGCCAGCCTCCTGACATCCATCACGACTGACGTGACCACCACCGTACCACAGATACATGCATGTGTCTATCTGTGTATTTCAATACACAATACTCCGCCTAGCCGTCGTGTGGAGGTGTCCCTGAGTAAGACGCCACCTAACCCCAACTCCTGACGTGTTGGTTGTTACCTTGCATGGTTGACACGCCGTCGGTGGATGAATGGGTGAATGTGAGATAAATACTGTTAAAGCGCTTTTAATAAAAGTTCTATATTTAAATACAATCCATTTACCATTTGTAAATGTCTTATGCCCTTCTCATTACATTTGGCCTTCAAGTTTAACAGGGGCTGGACAGCTGTAGTATGGACAGTGATTTCAATCGATATTTTCTCTCTCTTCTCTCTCTCTCTCTCTCTCTCTCTCTCTCTCTCTCTCTCTCTCTCTCTCTCTCTCTCTCTCTCTCTCTCTCTCTCTCTCTCTCTCTCTCTCTCTCTCTCTCTCTCTCTCTCTCTCTCTCTCTCTCTCTCTCTCTCTCTCTCTCTCGCTCTCTCTCGCTCTCTCTCTCCCCCCACACCCTGTGGGTCGATACATGTATTTATTAATGTAAATGTGATGTAAATGTATTCACACAGCCTACTGTTCGTTGTTCCACTAGTTCTAGTTGCATGTTTTCCCCACCATTAATACAATACAATACATATACCAACCTGCACTGATAGATTGATTCTTTTAAAGACATTTCTTTTGTTTGCCTATTTAAGATGGTAGAAGCGCAGGAGGTAAGAGCGGTTGACTGGCAACCTGAGGGTGCTGGTTCGATCCCCCGGGCTCCACCTAGCTAAGTGCTGAGCAACCCTAACTGCTCCTGATGTGTTGGTTGTTACCTTGCATGGATTTGAGGCAATTGTAAAGCGCTTTGGATAAAATCATTTAAAAATCATTTACCATTTGCCATTTAATGATTGCTGTATCATGACAGACGCTCTGATGGATGTCATTCTTCTGTGTTGTTTATGGAGAGGCTGCCTACTGTGGCCGTAACCATGCGACGGTGACGTACCGATGCTATGAAGCATAAGAACCAAAAAAAAAAGACTAAACTTTCAAGTGTAAAATTGCACTTTTTCTTTTTACAATCAAAAGTGTGAAAGTAGTTTAATTCCCTGTTATGAAGTCCTCATGGAATGAGGTCATGGTAGTTAAAAACAGAATCCACAATCAGTTGGCCTTAGATATATACACAGTATATATACTGTATATATTTATAATAAATATTCACACCAATCAGCCCGTCTCCTTGCTCCGGCTGACATAATGCTCTCAGTCTGGCCAGAGCCCATTGTTGACCAGATTATTAATCATCTGATGTGAATGCTCACGGCCCTTTCACATCCACCCCCATTGGAATAGAAAAGACAGAGCTGTCAGTCTAATAGTCTGGGGGAGTTATATATGGTTAATACACTAAAAATATCTGGCGGTGTAAATGTGTAAATGGTGTTTTTAAAGATAGAGATGTGGGGGAGATTGTCAGGTACTGAGGTACTTTTAGTTTTTATACTTAATCTAAAAATGAGATGGTAAAAAAGAACAGGTAGCTACATACCATACATACACTCAGCATCGAAATGTAAACGTAACACTTAGCACTCACAATACACTCTAGTTTTAAGCTTAGAGTTTAGTATTTGTATTTACTATCATACTTGAGTAGTAATGAGCAAAACAGTGAAGTCTGGGTGGTTGTTTTGCCATTGACCTACGGTCACAACCTGACTGCACCTGCATTGCCATCAGAGCAATGTCGTTGTGCTCGTTGTGTTGCTGCTGATCCTGTGAGTTTCTTGGGATTGGTTCTTGTTCTCTATAAAAGCTGAAAAAAGACTTTTCATTGTCCTGATGCCATTAAGCCTCGCCTATCAGAGAACGACCGACATCGAGCTCTGGGTCTGTTGGAGAGTGGACCGTCGATTCGACAGGTGGCCCGTAGAGTGGGTTGTTCTCCACCCACAATAATGAACTTGAGACGCCGGTTCAACGAAACCCAGTCTGTGAGGGATAGAGCACGTCCTGGACGCGAACGAGTGACGACTGAGGCCGACGACCGTTACATTGTGATGCAGCACCTGCGGGACAGGTTCCAGACGGCTGCCCGGACGGCTGCAGAGACTCCAGGCAGGCGCCAACCACGCATCAGTACCAGTACCGTACGTCGGCGCCTGCATTCTGCCAACTTAGCGGCCAGAAGACCCAAAATTGGATCTGTCCTGACCAATGAACGTCGCCAGAATCGTGTGGAATGGGCTCGGCGCCACCTACCCTGGACTCATCGATCGATGGGGTGGTGCGGGTGTTATGGTGTGGGCTGGCATCTCTGCCAACCATAAAACCCCACTGGTCATCATTAATGGCAGCCTCACTGCCAGACGTTACAGTGACGAGGTGCTGGAGACAACGTGTGTGGCGTTCATCAGGAATCATCCTGAGATCAGCAGTCTCCAGCAGGACGCCGCCCGCCGCCCGCCTGCTGCACGTGTCACCACAGCGTACCTCCAGCAACAGAACATCGACGTGCTGGACTGGCCGCCATGCTCGCCGGATCTCTCGCCCATTGAGCACCTCTGGGATCCAGCCTGGGACGACGTGTCTCTCAACGTGTGCCTCCGCCCCAGGAATAGCCCAGGAACTGGTGGATGCGTTGCACCAGGAATGGGCAAACATACCCCAGGACAATGTTGGACTTCTTATACGGTCGATGTGGAGACGTTGTGTGGTCTTGATGCTAATGGCGGTAACACGAGATATTGAAATGTCAGGAATTTGGAATTGGAATGTCATTGTTAAATGTCAATACAATTAATGAAATTTGTGGACTGTTTGTTGATTTCTCTCAAAACTCATCAGAAAAATATCCATACTAACCGAAAGTTATAAAGTACCTACATCCAAAAAATCCGACCACACAACAAATTACCAGTGTTGAGTTTTCAATTGATGCTGAGTTACTTGCCATCTCGATTTTTGCCGTAAAATATTCAAGCACGTTATGCTTATGAGATAAATATGTCGTGTTGTTCTTTTGGAGTTTGGAAATCCTTCCATTTCCTCTGCATTACAGAAGCTGTTCTGGATAATCGTGTTGCGTGACCGAGGAGGTTTGGTATTGAAAGTGGGTCTCCACTGTCCAGCGTCTACATGAAAAAAATAGGAGTTCTTCCCACACAGAGGATAAAATAGCCGACCACGCTTCAGTCGATCATAGGTCAATGTCGTGTTATAAAGAAATGCTCGCCTTAGACATACTGCAGGGAATTACAGCCTGGAGATAAGAGTCAGCTTTAATGCTACTTAGGGACGCTGCAATTAACCCAGAATGTATTGAAGCTGACATTTAGAATGTCTCAGAGACTTACTCATCTCCAGTTTATCTTTGTTTTTCCTTTTGCGATCTTAAAATCACAAAGATAAAATATTCACTCCTGCTTTGGAAAAAACCATTAGGCCTCAATAGTTCAGCATATTTACAGGACAGACCTTAACAGAGAACAATGAGGACAGTATCAAAAAACTAAAGTATATGAAATAAATAATCATTCATTAATTGTAATCGTGGGAATTCTGCAGGAGACTAAAGACCAATCTGTTCTGAGTTCAGCTGGACTGCATGGCTCTCAGATGCACTTGTACTTCAAATCAAATGTAATTAATATATTAAATAAAATGCATAAGAAGTGAAATTGCCCAAGAAAAGAGGGTTGTGTTGTGGTCTATAAAAAGTAAGTAAGAACGTAAATGTTGATTGCTTTTTTTTTTTTTTTTTTTTAATCAGTTACCAATTCCTCACGTCGACAGGGTCGGTCTGAGGCTATCAGTGCTCTGTTGTTAGCTAACATCTTTAATGATATCTTGTTTTAAGAACACGAGAGAGAGAGAGAGAGAGAGAGAGAGAGAGAGAGAGAGAGACTGAGAGATGAGGAGGAGGAGAGAGAGAGAGAGAGAGAGAGAGAGAGAGAGAGAGAGAGACTGGGCTCCTCATCCATCTTGCTGTCGCCGTGTTCCCCGGGTATCGACGCTCCCCTACCTGGCCGTAAAGCACCGTCGCCCCCGCAGGCCTCCGGGCGTCTGCCTCCCCTCCCTGGCGGTGGCCATTAAAATGTCTCCCCTCCGCGGAATGCAATATTAATCCTTTTCATTAAGAATGAAGCTCTTCATTATTGAGACACAGGGCTCATTAAGGTTCTGTCAGAGCACCCCCGACTACTCTGTGCACACAAACTTCAGCAACACAGCAAGCAGTCGATGCCTTGACACCGGAAGACTGACACGTTCAAACCCAGGGGAATATATATTCCAAGTTAACAGAACTTTAGCAAGGTTTGACGCCCGCTAATCAGAATTAATAATTGTGTGGTCTTTGTGTGCGCTAACCAATGGTGATCGGCCGTTGGGGGCGAGAGCAGGACTCGAACCGGGAACCCCTGACCCAATCTTACCTCCTCCACCGTACGGAGAGGTGCTGGAGACAACGTGTGTGGCGTTCATCAGGAATCATCCTGAGATCAGCGTTCTGCAGCAGGACGCCGCCCGCCGCCCGCATGCTGCACGTGTCACCACAGCGTACCTCGAGCAACAGAACATCGATGTGCTGGACTGGCCGCCATACTCGCCGGATCTCTCACCCATTGAGCACCTCTGGGACCAGCTGGGACGACGTGTCTCTCGACGTGTGCCTCCGCCCAGGAATCGCCAGGAACTGGTGGATGCGTTGCACCAGGAATGGGCAAACATACCCCAGGACAATGTTGGACGTCTTATACGGTCAATGCGTAGACGTTGTGTGGCCTGTCTTGATGCTAATGGCGGTAACACGAGATATTGAAATGTCAGGAATTTGGAAATTGGGTATGTCATTGTTAAATGTCAATAAAATTATGAAATTGTGGACTTTTTGTTGATTTCTTTCAAAACTCATCAGAAAAATATCCATACTAACCGAATATAAAAGTTCAAGTACCTACATCAAAAAATCCGACCACACATAAAAAATTACCAGTGTTGAGTTTTCATTGATGCTGAGTTTACTTGCCATCTCGATTTTTGCCGTAAAATATTCAAGCACGTTATGCTATGAGATAAATATGTCGTGTTGTTCTTTTGGAGTTTGGAAATCCTTCCCCATTTCCTCTGCATTATCAGAGGCTGTTCTGGATAATGGTGTTGCGTGACGAGGAGGTTGGTATTGAAAGTGTCTCCACTGTCCAGCGTCTACATGAAAAAAATAGGAGTTCTTCCCACACAGAGGATAAAATAGCCGGCCACGCTTCAGTCGATCATAGGTCAATGTCGTGTTATAAAGAAATGCTCGCCTTAGACATACTGCAGGGAATTACAGCCTGGAGATAAGAGTCAGCTTTAATGCTACTTAGGGACGCGCAATTAACCCAGAATGTATTGAAGCTGACATTTAGAATGTCTCAGAGACTTACTCATCTCCAGTTTATCTTTGTTTTTCCTTTTGCGATCTTAAAATCACAAAGATAAAATATTCACTCCTGCTTTGGAAAAAACCATTAGGCCTCAATAGTTCAGCATATTTACAGGACAGACCTTAACAGAACAATGAGGACAGTATCAAAAAACTAAAGTATATGAAATAAATAATCATTCATTAATTGTAATCGTGGGAATTCTGCAGGAGACTAAAGACCAATCTGTTCTGAGTTCAGCTGGACTGCATGGCTCTCAGATGCACTTGTACTTCAAATCAACCGGGAACCCCTGACCCAATCTTACCTCCTCCACCGTACGGAGAGGTCTGCAGCAATGACAGCACATTTACGTGGGTCTATGTACCACACTGAATATATTAATGGAAACCTATGTAAGGCAGTGG
>PIJE02000097.1:752168-770010 GCA_002895965.2 Coryphaenoides rupestris
CTCTGGATGTCTGGAGCTCTGGGTGGTCTGGATGTCTGGAGGTCTGGAGGTCTGGTGGTCTGGGTCTCTGGCGTTCTGATCTCTGGGAAGGTCGGATTGTACTGGACTCTGGAGCTCGGTATGGTCTGCGAGCTCTGGAGCTCTGGAGCTCATGAGAAGCTCTGGAGTCTGATGATGCTGGGATGTCTGGGAGCTCTGGAGCTCTGGCTTGGAGTCTGGGATGCCTCTGTATGTCTCGGGCTATGGAGCCTGAGAGCTCTGGGTCTCTGGGTTCTGAATTTCTGGAGCTCTGGAAGCTCTGGAGCTCCGGAGTCTGGGCTCTGATGTCTGGAGTCTGGCGATGTCTGGATGTCTGGAGCTCTGGACGTCTTCTGTGGTCTCTGGAGCTCTGGGCTCGGAGCTCTGGGGAGCTCTGATGTGGTGTCTGGATGTCTGGATCTGGTAGCTTGGAGCTCTGGAGCTTGGAGTCTCTGGGTCTCTGATGTCTGGAGCTCTGGAGCTCTAGGAAGCTCTGTGGTCTGAGCTTGCTGGTGTCGATGTCTGGATGTCTGGATGTCTGGATGTCTGGAAATCAAATGTAATTAATATATTAAATAAAATGCATAAGAGGTGAAATTGCCCAAGAAAAGAGGGTTGTGTTGTGGTCTATAAAAAGTAAGTTAAGAACGTAAAATGTTGATTGCTTTTTTTTTTTTTTTTTTTTAATCCAGTTACCAATTCCTCACGTCGACGGGGTCGGTCTGAGGCTATCAGTGCTCTGTTGTTAGCTAACATCTTTAATGATATCTTGTTTTAAGAACACGTTATCAGAGAGAGAGAGAGAGAGAGAGAGAGAGAGAGACTGGGCTCCTCATCCATCTTGCTGTCGCCGTGTTCCCCGGGTATCGACGCTCCCCTACCTGGCCGTAAAGCACCGTCGCCCCCGGCAGGCCTCCGGGCGTCTGCCTCCCCTCCCTGGCGGCGGCCATTAAAATGTCTCCCCTCCGCGGAATGCAATATTAATCCTTTTCATTAAGAAATGAAGCTCTTCATTATTGAGACACAGGGCTCATTAAGGTTCTGTCAGAGCACCCCCGACTACTCTGTGCACACAAACTTCAGCGACACAGCAAAGCAGTCGATGCCTTGACACCGGAAGACTGACACGTTCAAACCCAGGGGAATATATATTCCAAGTTAACAGAACCTTTAGCAAGGTTTGACGCCCGCTAATCAGAATTAATAATTGTGTGGTCTTTGTGTGCGCTAACCGATGGTGATCGGCCGTTGGGGGCGAGAGCAGGACTCGAACCGGGAACCCCTGACCCAATCTTACCTCCTCCACCGTACGGAGAGGTCTGCAGCACTGACAGCACATTTACGTGGGTCTATGTACCACACTGAATATATTAATGGAAACCTATGTAAGGCAGTGGTTTAAATATATATATAGATACTGTTCACAAAGATTTATCCATGCATGCATTGCAGCGCCCAAAATAATTCCACATTGACGCTGAGACTGCAAGGAATTCTCATCAGAGTTCACCAGGAAGTATGAGATGGAAAGTTCCACCACACCAGTTCTTCGGTCTGCAGTGTCTCCCCAACATGCATTTGGCTGCGCTGCAGCGCCCCTTCTGGTTGACGAGCGCCACTGCGATCAGCCGTGCACAAAACAATAATTTGGCGCCCCGGAATGCCATCAGGTTCATTTGAGCGCGTATATAAAAGCATGGCGCCTACTGCAGCCCGAGCTCAATTGTTACATCATCTTTAATGGGCGGAGCTAGTTCAGGCGGATCAACTCTGGTCGTGCGCCGCCTGTCAGCTGACAGCCGAACGGTCCAATCAAGCGCGTGTCAGGTCGGAGGGGGACACGCCGAGGTATCTATAGACCGATCGGGATGTACGGAGGCAGTTAAATAGTAATTAGTTTGCTTTCTAAGATGTCTGCAGCGTTTGCTTTTCACGGTGCACGGGGTCCGGATCAAAGTCTGTATGGGTCTCGGAGGTGGAGTCTTCTACTCCATTTCAGGCGACTTTGTTCGGCTAAAAATGGCACTAAATTCTACACACTGCAGCATTAAACGGGGGTCCGTGGCACTAAAAGTTACAAGGAAGTCCTCTGCGTCTCCTTGACTTCCACGACTGCTTAAAGCGGACATATTATGCCACCAGGTGTGAGTGCGATTAGCGACTGCGAGCCGCTTGACAATATTACCGTGTGACTGCCGTCTAGTGACATCAAAAGTGGGAATGTCCACCAAGACGCTGACTAGATGGGTTTACCCGTCGGTACGCTCCGCTGGGTAGGCTGGTAGACTGATCTAGTAATCATACATCTAGGTGGACATTGCCTTTAAGCTAGCCACAACATTGCCTTGCAACTCCACTTCTCAGAACACAGTCTGACGGTCAAGTTGTGCATACATTCATCACCTTGCAGGTTTACACGGTCAAATAGTATTCACAGCAGAACCGATCAATTATTCATGGCTGGAAGCAATGATTTCTTCCCATTGAGTTTGTGTGTGTGTGCATGTGTGTGTCTGTGTATGCATGTGTGTGTGTGTAAGGAGGGGGGGGAGAGAGAGAGAGAGGGAGAGAGAGAGAGTCAGCCTCACACACACACGCACAAACAAGACTGCAAGTTTTACTCAGTCAACAGTTTTCCAGCCCCGCGTAATAATTCATGAAGTTGCGGCCGACGTGGCGGTAATCAGAACGCGGCGTCTCTAATCAGCCAATCAGTTCACGTTCGCGCCTTCTGCGATGAATATGCAGAAGGCACACACACACACACACACACACACACACACACACACGGCGGGATGTACGGAGCGACCGGCCCAAACACAAACACACACTCGGAACGCCTTGGGCGGGTGTGTTTTCATAAAGCTGTGTGCTAATGCAATATTATGATTAAGATGATCTAATATCTTGTTCAAATGATTCCAGTCCCTCGTGACTCAAATGTAACAAATGTAATAAAAGCGTGCAGTGGTGTGTGTGTGTGTGTTATATATATATAAATATATAACACACACACACACACACACAAGAATATTACACAACAGAGATGGGTGTTATGTCAAATATTAATGACAAAACAAGTGAGTTCACCGACTGATGTTTATGCCTAAAAAAAAAATCTTACTAGGAGGGCATTCAAGCCAGTAGCACTGAGGTCATATAGTTCCAGAAGACCCAGGAGCCCCAGAGGTCATCTCACAGTTGCAATAGTTCTGAGGTGTCCTTGACCGAGACACCTTAACACTTAATTGCTACCTACGATATAGTCTCGCTTGACCCTTCGTCGCCACTGTGTGTACGTACACGTGTGTGTGTGTGTGTGTGTGTGTGTGTGTGTGTGTGTGTGTGTGTGTGTACATGGTCGATTGTGAGGCATTAAAAGGCGTAGCTCGCACTTTGCGTGACCTTGGGGGTCATGAAGACGCTCCATAAATGCCCTCCGTTCAGCGTAAGCGTCTTAACCTCCGTAGAAATGTTTATTTACCTTCCCGCAAAGCTCAGCGGGGTTCATTTGTGGTAGTAGCTGTGTGTTCAACACCCCCGAACAAAAGGTGCTCGATATCTGCAGCCTCACCTACAGGCATCCTGACCTCGACCTCGGCATAATAATAATAATAATAATAATAATAATAATAATAGATACACACTCGTAAAAAGTGAGTTTAATTGGAATTGGATACATGCAGCTCGCTCACTTGACCACTTGCTGTATCCTCATCTTGGAACATAAAGAGCAACAGGAGTGACCGGTCAGGACGGTCCGAACGAAGACCACCTTAATCACGTGACTCAGACTCGGAGAATCTGCGGCATAGTGGCAGGATGGGTTCAGGTGACACCTCATGGGGGCGCGATTTTTATTTTAACACCGCTATGACTCAAAAAGGAGAGAGGGGGGGACAGTGAGTCAGAGCCTTGCGGCCTGCGAGATACGAGGAACAGAGAAGGCAAAATACGTACTTACATTTGCTCTTGCCGTTTTTACTGGCCTGTCGACATCGAGGAGTCGAGGAGTTCCTGGGCAGTCGGGCAGTTTTCATTCGGTGTCGTGTAGTACAGGACCGCTGTCAGCCGAATACGCAGTTTGGACTTGTTGTTGTCGACGTTCCCGCTCAGCTATGTTGTCCCAAAACACACGTATCTCCAACGCCTCGGCCGTCATCTGCATGTCGTGCGTAATGTCAGGTACTGATGGAAGAATTCCAAACCGAAAGATGCAAATGTGATCTTCAGCGGTGTGTGTGGCACAACACGCGGGTCCATCGGCGCCATCACACCGAGCTCCTCTGGACGTCGGAGGACATGTTGACGGTGAGCAACGGCAAAAGCAAATTCCTTCCCCCCGGCTGAGTAGTGAAGACGGAGAATCGATTGTTAAACTTGCATAGCAGCGCCGGCGGTGTTTTCTTGTACGTGTCCATCCTCTGGTGATCGACACAACAGAGACGTGAGGCAGACAGACCAGACAGCCGTGACTCCCGCAGAGTCGTTTGGAAATCATGAACGCTATCATGGTGCTGCCTGCATGTTAACATTCACCAACACTGTTCCAGCTCTGCCAGGGGTCTTCCATGAATTGTGCAACATCCCTGTGCAACTCCAAGACTGTTCTAGCACAGCTCAACCAGCTCAACCAGCAGTGGGTCTCAGTGTGGTCGGTGTGGGCCGTGAGTCATAATATTATACTGTGTTCGGGAAATAAATGTCTCCTATCATGGAAAACCTCTTGAACTGGAAGTACAAATATCGTACAAACTCTGGATTGTTTGGTTGACAGACCAAGGTGGTAAATGCTGCTGCTGCTGTGTGTGTGTGTGCTGTGTGCTGGTAACCTGCTGGTTTAACCTGTGTTCACTGATTGCCCGCTAATCAGCTTGACTCAGGCCAGGTGAGGCTGCTTAAACCAGTCCACCAACCAACCCCACACACTCCACATTAATACAATGAAATACAAAACCCAAACCAGATGCCACCAGCGGGTCGTATCTCTGTATCTCTGACACCCCTGGAATTCCCCTTTAATGGTTCAGGGCTGGTTCAGTGCTCGATGAAGAGTCAATGTGAGCACAACGCAAGACATCCCTTGGCCAATCATCTTTCACCTTCACGGCCATAAAACAGTGGAACAATCTTCCAACAGAATTAATAACAACTCATTTTTAAACTTTTTCCTGGATACTCACACAGCAAAGTTGTACACATCTGTCTTGTTGGTGGGGAGGTGGTGGTGTCGGTGTGGGCTGTTTCAGGGTTGGGGATGTGGGGATCATTCTGTTTGTATTCTTTTATTTGATTACCACGGTATTTTTGTACTCTTTAAATTTGTAATTTCCGTGCTATTTATTTTCCGGGCGGAAAATAGCAATTTGCTAAACGCAGTACATAACGTCTCTCCTGTGTCATAAGGTTAATCTTCTATGTACTCTGTCCTGCCCAAATAAAGAAATTCATTCACCAGAGGAGAGGTGAGGAAGGTCTGCTGAAAGAGAGCAATAAAACAAGAGAGAGAAATAAAGCATTTGAACCGATAGTTATGATTTAAAACAACGAGCTTTTCTTCGGTTTGTTTGTTTGTTTGCTTTGGGGCCGAGAGAATCGATAGTCAGCGTTTGACGAGCACTGCGACCCCCCCCCCCATGGGTCGGCCATTTTACATTTACTGACCTGGAAGACGACTGTCAGCCGAGATGAGAGTTGTCGGGCTGACGCTGTGATCCACATGCTACCTGCCCAGCAGAGCCCCTGGGCCTGGCATTCAAGGTGGGGCCGGGGGGGCCGGGGGGCCGAGGGGGATATATTTTAGTTTTAGAAGCCATTTGGAAAAATATGTTTTTAGGCTTCACAAACTATTGTGCTGTTTCATGTACAAGAGCCCTTCCCAGATTTATGAATTGCTATTTCAGTTTGAACCAATAACCTATAATACCACAAATAAACATGTCATCTTCAAATTAAATTGCACCTTTTAATTGTTTATTTTATCTTTTCATATTTTATTTTAGAATTTCCATGTAAAAACACATTTCTGTTCTGTGGAAACCACTGTTTCTAAACCTGTTTCTAATTCTAATTCAGAATTTATTTTTTTATCTAATTGAACAAGAAAAGTAACACTTCCACGTCGAGAATTTTAACCTCAGTTAAACTTCCATGAGGTTTAATATTTGAGTTTACGCCATAAATATTACAACGCGGTTCTCGTTCTCCAACTCCAGCCGCTGGTTGTTACTTCCCGCTGATTAGAGCTCTCCGCTCAATCACACTCCTGCTCGGTGATCAGGGAGAAAGTTCAAATATGTTTCACTTTCTCGAGTAATAATTGCAGCTTGACCAACCGGAATATGTGGTTGATTCACACCAGAGGGGAGTGTGCGTGTGTTAAAGTATGCAAGAGAGAGCGAGAGAGATCAATGGCGAGAGAGAGAGAGAGCGAGCGGAAGAGAGAGAGAGTTTGAAATCCAAGATGGATACAAAACCCCCCAAAAAACGACATAAATGTTGAATATAATCTAACTGCTGAAACAAGAAACAAAAACTACAACACAATTGAAGTCAAAACTAGGTGTACAGGTGTATTCTATTCTACTCTATTAAATGACATCCTATTACTGCGCTCACGAGGAAATGAACACCATCCTCTAACACGCACGGCCCTCCAGGGAGATGCTGCCGAGATGCCCTTGAGCAACCATCTTGACCCTTAGCATCTCATAACAAGGCTGTCTGCCGCCTCCGTTGCTCATGTCTTCAGAGGGGTTGTGGTGTGTGTGTGTGTGTGTGTGTGTGCGTGTGTGTGTGTGTGTGTGTGTGCCCATGAAAGAGTGTGAGACGGAGAATGAAACCTTATCGCGTTGTCATAGTGACAAAGACAAGACGTTATCTCATCGGATAAACGATTACGTGCGACCATCGTGAAGAATGGGCCTTCAGTGACATCTACCTCAACTGTCAGATCATTTTTTACATTCATGTCTGCGTCGACATTGTAGATGTCGATGTAATTTGCGTACACAATTATCATTATATTGTGTTCCATGGCTATATGTGTATATAAAGGAAAATAAACTCTTCACACTTTCAAATCGATAGAAATACCTGCGTAGCTTTCAATAGCTTTGGATTGACTGCTGGAAAAAAAACAACTCACATGGAACCCCGCTCACTTTCATCAAGTTATTTTCAGGTTTCAATATAATTTCAGGATAATTACACATCGCAAATGTTGATCGAGCGTCATACTGTAGATAGCTCTGGATGGAGTGCGGTGATTGAATGTCGTTGTGTTTCCTGAGTAGACAAGACAAGACAAGACGTTAGAAAATGTCACGATAATGACATAGAATCTTATATAAATGCACTCTAGTTTCACATCCGCGTCTCTAAGTGTGATTCATTTGATCTGTGTGTGGTAGCGCCAGCTAACAACCTTATGAAACGATGCGTAGCATGTTGAGCACCAATCATACGCGTCTTCCTTCCGTTGAATCAGTGAGACGGGTGTTTTTAAACCGACACACGGATGCTGAGCTTTTACACATTTTGCACTCGCTCACGTTCTGTGTTCAAATTTCTTGAACACACAGAACTTTCAATTCCCCTAATTTTCAAATTGCCGCGGTGGGAAAGCACTTCCACAATGCATTGGTTCTGAAGCGTCTCGCTGTATGTCCCCTGAATGCATAACACCGCTTCACCCCCCGCCTGCTATTTATTACTCATGCTTTAAGAGTACATTCCAAGTTTGTGACTATTCACCACAAATACAGGCTTTTATTCAAAGCGACTTACATTACAGCTGCACCTTGAACAGGTTTATGTACGTATGAATTGGAGGTGATTTATGTCTGTATATAAAGAGGAGATAATTAATGGGTGAACAAAGATGCATTAATAATCATCAACGGCAACGAGAGCACGACTGGCATTAGATACTGACGGTTTGCTATTAATTGACTGCATTCAATTCATTAGCACTCATCATTAAACCTTGATCTAATGACGACAGCTCATCAGATTTATCTTTTGCTGCATTTTGAAATTACCTTTTTTTCAAAATCTGTCCTCCTTCTTTGTCCGTCTCTTGAACAGACTAACAGACCAAATGCTACTTAGCGGGGGCTGGGACTCAGAAAATACTTTTGATATGATTGAAGATGTGCTCTTTGTGCGCAGAATGTTTAAAATGTTTCATTACCTTAATTAAAACTCGCGAAATTAGGAATATACACAAGGCTTGAGTCTGAGAGATTTAAGGCAACCTTGTTTTCCTCATGTTTCAAAATGTACTGGTATGTGGATGGATAAAGTGAAGAATACATTCAGAAAGAAAGAAATCCATTATATAAAATGTCCTCAGTGGCCAGACCCGACCCCTCGGCACCCCTGCTTTAGAGTATGAATAACGGTGACCGACACAAAGGCAGACGGTGTCACAGAATGCACTCTATTCAGATCCAGTTCCTCCTCTCGTCTGCCGTCTAGACAGCCAAGTAACGCAGAGCTGCCGGTTCTGTGTCCGTGTGTTTGATGGAGGAACGAAGACGTGTGCAGTTTTCCAAGGGAACACGGTACCTGGTTATACACAGATGATCAATGTTGAATGTGTTTTGAACGCCACGATATTTGAAACTATTATAAGAGAAAAAGGAGAGGCTTCGGTATTCCTATGAGTCTTAGTTAC
This sequence comes from Coryphaenoides rupestris, assembly GCA_002895965.2. Taxonomy (NCBI): domain Eukaryota; kingdom Metazoa; phylum Chordata; class Actinopteri; order Gadiformes; family Macrouridae; genus Coryphaenoides; species Coryphaenoides rupestris. The sequence goes on from PIJE02000097.1 coordinate 760,867, forward strand.
GACCCCTAACTTACTCAAAACTAAGGACCAATTCAAGGTTAATTGAATGAATTAAATGACGCCGGTGTCGGTGTGCAGCTAGCGTTAGCCGCGGCGCGCCTCCGGTCTCAACCTCAGCTCTCCATCAGGAGTGGAAGGCGGCAGCAACCCGATCCGTCACAGAATCCAATATGACGCTCGGTTGCTAATGAAGAGGCCACAGTGTTCCCTCCGCACGTCCTGAGAGATGCGGCATCGTTATTACTGCTAATTAAGATTTAGCTCTGTGTTGTCCCCGGTTGAGGCTTTTGTCACCACAGTGTAAGCGATCCGCATTGATTTTATTTCCTCATTTCTTTTTAATTGCATGGATCGCGTCCAAGTGAAACGCGACCTCACCGCAACCTCCCGGGTCAGGAGAATTCTAACCAGCTGCATTTCTCCCTCCACCGTCAAGAATAAATTACACACATCCGCCCTCGTCGTTCAAAATAAACATTCGGTTTCAAACTCCCAAGAAAAGTCTCAGCCCTGGAACTGTTAGACGACGCCGCGACCCTCAGTGACATCTGTGTCATTAAACCAGGACACATCCAACATAGCGGCGTGCTAGTCCTGCTAGCTCTATTAGGCCGTATTAGATTACGTGTTCTTAATTGATGCATTATTTCATTTGAGAACTATCGAAGCCTGAGAGGCAGAATCTAATCTCTACATTTTAAGAGCTGTATCAGTGACTGCTGTGTTGCTAACTTTTTGTTTCAGCTGAAAGGTTTGGCGTGTGGCCACAGACGATATCAAGACAACATCTGTACCCAGGCTGACTGTCAATCAATCAATCTATCAATCGATCTATCAATCATATCACCTGCTATAAAATACTGAATATTTAATGCAAGAACAGGAAATGAGGGGATCTTTCACAGTAAGAGGACAGTAATAGAAAGGATATTAAATGAGGTGAAAAACAACAAATACAAAAAGGCAGCAGCATCCATGTTCATATTCATCTGTGAGATTTAGATGATGGATCTGTGAGAAGTACGCATTTATTTGTTGGTAATTAGATCATCAGGAGAAACCGCAAAATGAAAAATATGCTTGAATCCACACATTGGTCAAACTCACGAAGCGATTTTATTTTGACGCATGTTTCACACCCACTGAACCCTAAACCAGGAGTGAATAATGAGGGCACATTTTCCCAGTTCTATATTGGATACATGTAGAAAAACGTAGGCTCACACAGACCTCTTCCAGTTATAACCGAGACTAACTATTAGTTCTCTAACATGACGGGTTGCCATGTTCCACTCAGCTAAATGTATGAGGACAGTTGGTTTACAATCGTGAATTAATCACAGATGGTAAAGTACAGGTAATATGTAGTTTGCCATGTTTCTCTCGCCTACTTTCTGCGCACGCCCCACCCACACACACACACACCACACATACACACACACATACACACACACATACACACACACACACAGACCTTCTACAAATACACATTTCTGAAAGTGAAGATGATCTCCTTTATACTTCATCTATTCATAATCATCATAATGTGTCTAATGATCTACTAAATGATCTTCGTAGCAGTTGTCCTGCCACAAGGCCCCATAATGTGTCTGAGTTCAGGGCTCCTCCACGGACAGTTTATTGCAAAGTTTGTCAAATGAAATGAACAGAGCAGACGGTAAACAGCTGGTATGCTGGTGCTCTCCGAGTGTGTGTGTTGACGGCTGACTTAACCGGTGGTGCACTGATTAGCCAATGCACCACCGGCGTGCAGCCCCACCCACCCCGGACTCTAACTGGGCCAGGTGAGGCTGCAGCCCCACCCACCCCGGACTCTAACTGGGCCAGGTGAGGCTGCAGCCCCACCCACCCCGGACTCTAACTGGGACAGGTGAGGCTGCAGCCCCACCCACCCCGGACTCTAACTGGGACAGGTGAGGCTGCAGCCCCACCCACCCCATACTCTAACTGGGACAGGTGAGGCTGCAGCCCCACCCACCCCGGACTCTAACTGGGCCAGGTGAGGCCAATTAAGCCAGCCACCAAACACACACACTCCATAATCTTGTTTAAGAGGTTAGAAGTTAGAAGTGAGAGTATGACGTTATGAGATAAGGCCTTTTGCGAGGCGAGGACTGAAGATTTGGGTTAGGACCTGGATGGAGAGGAGACCTCAGTAGTACGATAGAGGAAAGTGGAAGGAGTACAGATTGTACGGAGAGATGTACATGAACGATGACGAGCTATGAACGACATATGAGATGGGAAACATAATAATCATGTCAATAATTATATGTAGAGCAGAGAGAGAGAGAGAGAAATATAGAGAAAGGAGGTAGAGAGTGGAGAGAGGGAGAGAGAGAGTAGAGAGGAGAGAGAGGTAGAGAGAGAGGAGAGAGAGATAGAGAGAGGTAGAGAGAGAAGGTAGAGAGAGAGAGTAGAGAGAGAGAGAGGTAGAGAGAGAGAGAGAGAGAGAGGGAGAGAGAGAGAAGAGAGAGAGGTAGAGAGAGAGAGAGAGAGGAGAGAGGAGAGGGAGAAGAGAGGAGAGAGGAGAGAGAGAGAGAGAGATAGAGAGATAGAGGAGTAGAGAGAGGTAGAGAGGTAGAGAGAGAGAGTAGAGAGAGTAAGGAGAGGTAGAGAGAGAGGTGAGAGAGGATAGAGAGAGAGGGAGAGAGAAGAGAGGTAGAGAGAGAGAGAGGAGAGAATGTATTCACGTTGCATTGTTTGCGTGTTCGTCTTATATGTGTTGTTTAGCCTAGCGAAAATATGGTAGAGAGGACATCATTTAGAGAGACTGTAGTACTAGTGGGTAAAGGATAGAATGATGGCGCTCATGATTATGTTTATGTGTGATTATGTAGCGGTTCTAGACTTGCATAGTGAAGGGAGTGCTACGTGTGGCGTGGTGACAGTGTGAGAGTGTGCGGTGGAGAGTGGGTATGTGTGGATGAGAGTGAGAGTGGGGAGTGGAGGGGGGTTGAGTGGAGAAGGGGAGCAGAGAGATAGAGCAGAAGACGAATAGAGAACTGTATGAAGAGTGATTGAGGACATTGATGAATAAGATTAGCAAGTGCGATGTAGTTCGATACTTCCCCTCGTCCGTTGGATGTTTGTATGCAGTAAGGGTCGAAGTAGAGATAATTACAGACAAGATGGTGTGTATGTAGTGCTTTATAGAGATTAGAGAAAGGTTGTAAGTTGATCTATGATGGGTTAGAATGTAGAGTGGAGTGCATGGTACGGTGATATGAGATTAATCGCGATATAAGATGAATAGTGAGCTGGTAGGTGTAGAGGGTACTGTATATGGAGTGTAGATAGTGTATTAATACCTGTTGTGTCATGGAATAGTGTGGATAGTGATGAGAGTATAAGGCAGCAGTGCATGGTATTGATAAGTATAGTCTGAGATGTAGTAAGTGAACATTACGTGTCCGATGTAGATGGTGTACGTGCGTGAGGTGTAATAGTGTGCGAGTGATGTGTTACGTGTCGATTCAGGCTGGTATGTAGAGGTGACGTGGTGGGAGTTGTCAAGATAGCCAGCAGAGGATCCTCGTGAGGAGAGAGATGGCCATCTATTAAGATGTAGCAGGACGATTAGTGAAGAGCACAGACGTACATCGTACCCTGGTTAGCAAGAGAATGCTTTATGAATTCGCCCATGTTTTCCGCTGACCAGAGACCACTACCAGAGACAGGCAACGACACCGGAGAGACACCACCCGACCCACGGCCTGTCTGCCTCACCGCTGCCTAATGCCTTCCCTGCCTCCCCGCTACTCTGCTCTTTGTGCCGGTCGCTGTACTTATGTGTATTTATTCTTCATTTTCCTCTCTCTCTCTGCGTCTCCTTTTTTGTCTTGTTTTGCGACTTCTTCTTCTTCTCGGTTTTATCTGCATTTCAGCGTTTGTTTTGAGAATCTCTGAACCGTGTCTCTGTACGCAATTAGCAGTGTGATGACTTCCTGCTAGTCTGGACAGAGGTTGTAATTGGCAGCGCAGGATACAGTAATTGACAAACACAAGGACTCTGAATGCACGAGATGGCTTCCCAGAATGAGAGGCAGAGTGGGAAACAGAGGAGCATGATGGCGAAGCATCAGTCGTTAGTCACTAATAGTCAGTGTGTCGCGCGGAAGCTAGCGCAGATTCCACTGAAACACGCAAAGCGGCTGAAGGTCTCATTAGAAATAATAACGATAATATATGTCGAGGTTGTAGCGTTGCAATACAGGTTGTTTATGAAAATATATAATACATGTCATTAGGAGACTACAGTACGTTTCACTCGACCCTGATTTATAATACAAAAAAGCCTAAAAGGAAAATAAAACTAAACCGACGCTACCTAGGCTGGTGGTTCCAGAACCTGTTTGGCCCATGACTGTAGACGTCGGCGGGCTTCAGAGCTGCCTGAGTGTGCAGTTGTCGCGAGGAGCCCTGCTAGATGGGGCTCCTCCTGTTGATGACTGCAATTAGTCGTAGTATTATTTCTGCCATTGTAGCTTCCTGGCGGCTACGTGCCTACCCAGCTCACGCTTTTCGTTTTAACCCCTGCAGCTCTCAAACCGACTAAAGGATTGCCCTGTTTTAATGCAGTCAAAAACAAGGTCGAAGTAACGAAGTAACTTTTCATGTGTTATTAAACTGAGGAGTGGATGGTGAAACTAGGAGGCTTTAAAGTATTCCTCTGTGACCAAGATATGTCATAATAATTTGTGTTTGTATTGCGTTTCGACCGACAATTTGTTGTTTGACGTGTAGAACGCAGATCGGATTAAACGAAAGGTAAATACAAATGTTGTATTTCTCTGTAGGGATCCTTTCCATTATGTTGTCGACCACATATATCAATCTGAGCCGTCAGTGGACAGAATTATTGACCCAGAGATGTTTTGCTGATGTGTTCGTGCAATAAAATTCAGAAATTGTCATCCACACCAATCAGTCAGACCCCAGATGATGGGAAAATAGTATCCAGGTTGAAAAATCCCCAAGTAATCCTTTAAGCAATTTGTAGTTTGTTGGTGGCTGCGAATCATTAGTCAATGGGTTCCTATGTAAATTACATTTCATGAGACCTTTCAATCAAAGCTGTACAATCACACCTCTATCGCTCACGTCAACACATCAGGTGACCTCAAGTGCGGTCGCCTGCTCTGTTTTGAGGATGTACTGATCAGCTGATCATGTGACTGACGAGATCATGTGACTGACACTGAGACTGAAATACTCTCCACCACGCTGAGGTCTGAGGTCTTCTCACACCACAGCAGACGACACATTTCAGTTTTTTTTCATGCGCAGGTCAAGATATGTGTGTTGCTGTGTGTGTGTGTGTGTAATGTATGTGTAAGTGTGTTTTCCTGTGTGTGTGTGTGTGTGCGCACATGCATGTATATGTATATGTGTCTGTGTGTGTACGTGTACGTGTCCGTGTATGGGTATGTGTGCGTGTGTGTATGTGTGCGTGTGTGTAAGTGTAGCATAGCCGCGGTCCTCTGAGAGCAGCAGCAGTGTTCATTATAGCAGCTGCATCTCCCTCCTGCTAAATGGCTTTATAATGGCCGCCCGCCGCCCCCCCAACACCCGACCCACGGCCTGTCTGCCTCACCGCTGCCTAATGCCTTCCCTGCCTCCCCGCTACTCTGCTCTTTGTGCCGGTCGCTGTACTTATGTGTATTTATTCTTCATTTTCCTCTCTCTCTCTGCGTCTCCTTTTTTGTCTTGTTTTGCGACTTCTTCTTCTTCTCGGTTTTATCTGCATTTCAGCGTTTGTTTTGAGAATCTCTGAACCGTGTCTCTGTACGCAATTAGCAGTGTGATGACTTCCTGCTCGTCTGGACAGAGGTTGTAATTGGCAGCGCAGGATACAGTAATTGACAAACACAAGGACTCTGAATACACGAGATGGTTCCCAGAATGAGAGGCAGAGTGGGAAACAGAGGAGCATGATGGCGATACATCAGTCGTTAGTCACTAATAGTCAGTGTGTCGCGCGGAAGCTAGCGCAGATTCCACTGAAACACGCAAAGCGGCTGAAGGTCTCATTAGAAATAATAACGATAATATATGTCGAGGTTGTAGCGTTGCAATACAGGTTCTTTATGAAAATATATAATACATGTCATTAGGAGACTACAGTACGTTTCACTCGACCCTGATTTAATACAAAAAAGCCTAAAAGGAAAATAAAACTAAACCTACGCTACCTAGGCTAGTGGTTCCAGAACTTGTTTGGCCCATGACTGCATTTTTAGGTTTTTTCTTCCATTGTTCTGCATCTGCCTCCACTCACTTCGTTTTAACCCCGTTAACAGAATACGCCCGTCGTCTATGGAGTCAAAACAAGGTCAGTAACGAAGTACTGTTAACCAAAACTAATCGTTTGCTGATTAAAACTGAAGAATTGTAAATGGAGGTTAAGTATTGTGGTGAGCCAGATATGTCATATATTTGGTTCGACCGACACAACAACAAACAAGTTTTATTTCTCTGTAGGGATCCTTTCCATTATGTTGTCGACCACATATATCAATCTGAGCCGTCAGTGGCAAAAAACGAGCCGTTTGGTGGACGTGCGTGGACAGAATTATTGACCCAGAGATGTTTTGCTGATGTGTTCGTGCAATAAAATTCAGAAATTGTCGTCCACACCAATCAGTCAGACCCCAGATGATGGGAAAATAGTATCCAGGTTGAAAAATCCCCAAGTAATCCTTTAAGCAATTTGTAGTTTGTTGGTGGCTGCGGGTCATTAGTCAATGGTTTTCTATGTAAATTACATTTCATGAGACCTTTCAATCAAAGCTGTACAATCACACCTCTATCGCTCACGTCAACACATCAGGTGACCTCAAGTGCGGTCGCCTGCTCTGTTTTGAGGATGTACTGATCAGCTGATCATGTGACTGACGAGATCATGTGACTGACACTGAGACTGAAATACTCTCCACCACGCTGAGGTCTGAGGTCTTCTCACACCACAGCAGACGACACATTTCAGTTTTTTTTCATGCGCAGGTCAACGCAATGTGTTTAGAAGAACTGGTCAGCTCAGCAGCGGTCAGAGCAATAGTCACACTAACAGAACTATAATCACGTAAAGATAAGATAAATAGAACGAGATGAATAAAACTATGTCCACGTATTAAAATGAAGATTGCGCAGGAGGTAAGGTATGTATCTGGCACAACAGAGGCAGTCATGGTTGATGTTTGCAGACAGAACGTACGAGCGGATATGCGATGTGGAATATTCAGCTTCATGAGTTGAGGAGCCTGATGTTGTCCTGAAGGCGGTGACCAGGAGAACAAAGGTCTGTGGGCCGGGTGGCGGCGGGGGGGGTCCTCGGTGATGCTGTGAGCGTTCCACAGTTCCGAGTTTGTTGCCGGTGATGAGCTGTCTGCTTCCACCACCACCACCACTACTCTCTCTCTCTCTCTCTGTAGTGGGAGTTGCGGGTCTGTGGGCGGAACAGTTCCTGTAACGGAGCGTGATGCAACCCGTCACCACCAGGCTGTCTGTGGTGCGCCTGTCGTAAGGTTGGGAGCACGCTGGAGTTCACGACAAACCTCTCATCTTGTATTTTCCACATGAATGAAAAACACTTCATCATCATCTCTCTCTCTCTGAGGGCCATTTCCACACCTGCCGGTGGGCCTGCGGCCTTGCTGTGAATTATAATCCAGAGGTTAGTCGTTTGAGGTTAGCCGGTCTTTAAGGTAAAGTCTCAAAGGTTCGTGGCTTTAGTTTGAAAGATGAACACAGATTGATGTGAAGCAGTGAGGGGGTGTTGCGCAACACTTTTTTCAAACATTTTTTTCATTTCAAACGATGGGTGCGGATACCTCGCCGGCTTGCTGTCTACCGCTCACCTTATTTCAGGAAGATCAGGACGACGTTGCGATCGGCGCGGAGTCAACGAGAGGTCGTCGCCGCCAGCTTCTGATCAAAGCGCAAAGAGGAAATGCTAAAAGGTGAAAAGATGGAGTCTTTCTTCTGTACGTCTGTACGCTTTGACACTCTGAGAGACAGGAGACGGTGTCACGGGGCCATGTGGAATTCCAAACACATCGTTGTGTTCCGGCTGAGTCTGACCACGGGTGGTCCGTGAGAGAGGTTATAGCTCCGGGGGGCGAGGTGTGCTATTCCTGATGCACTGTGCTGCGCGTCTGCTCCGGGTTTCATTGGCCACGAGAATAGCGTTGCTGACAACCTGAGGAGGCTGATGGCCAAACTGTGTCGGTTTTATTTTTTTACATTTCAAAGCCTGTGCCTCTAATGCCTGCTTCCTTCAGCCCCACATTTACATTTTGACATTTTCTTGTCCGTGGCTTCTCTTGCCCAACTGACTGCTAGAATACTAGAATGTTAACATGCATTAACTAACTTGGTCGTGATTTGCCAGTGAACCCGGGAACACGCACCCAGCTTCACGAATGACAGGATCGCAGAGACGGCCGGTAAAGACGCACACAGGCATTTTTTAAAAGCATTTTTTTTTTTTTAAGGTTTCACTTCAGCTACACATTGGTCATATTTTCAATTCCGGCGGAGGCCACTGCTGCAAAATTACGTTTTTATCAACTGGTCAGTTAGACAACGTGGTCAGTCAGTCAGTCAGTCAGTCAGTCAGTCAGAGAGCTGGTCAGAGAGCTGGTCAGTGAGTCAGAGAGCTGGTCAGTTAGTCAGAGAGCTGGTCAGTTAGTCAGAGAGCTGGTCAGTGAGTCAGAGAGCTGGTCAGTGAGTCAGAGAGCTGGTCAGTTAGCTGGTCAGTGAGTCAGAGAGCTGGTCAGTGAGTCAGAGAGCTGGTCAGTGAGTCAGAGAGCTGGGCAGTTAGTCAGAGAGCTGGTCAGTGAGTCAGAGAGATGTTCAGACACTGTTCAACACTGAAGAGCAAAAGAGGTCAGACTATTGTCATTTCCTCTGTACAATGTGAATGTACACACCTGACTTTTTCACACATGATGAGATGGGATTCATTTGATATGTGGACATGTGATCGGAACTGTCCAATCACAAAACCTGAGAATACTATGAATGAATACCATGTGTACCGCAGTTCCACTCCTAGAGATGCAGAATCGTTTGCTATGCATCACTAGAATTTCATATTTTCAGATATTCTAAAAGCCAAGG